>JAJLRJ010000014.1:23255508-23500508 GCA_024195265.1 Dendrophyllia cribrosa | reverse complement strand
GTGACAGAGTTTCCGTCCTGTAGTGTAATCACAGGGCATGAAAAAAAATCCCATCCCGCCATCTGGGACAAGTGGATTTTTCCATGGGGCAAGTAACTTTTCCTGCTCACTTGCCTAGGCTAACTACATGTAATTAATGATTTTGAAACTAAAAAGTAATTTTGGCAAGCAGATAACTGCCTGTGGCAAGCAAAGTTTGAGAGTTTCTTGTCCAAACGGCAAGTTGGAATCAAAGTTTTTTTTTTGAAACCTAGCTGAATCCTCAGCAAATTATCTTGTTATTTTCAGACTGGTTACTGCAAACTGTTTCAGCATCCCTATGAAGTATGAAGATTACTCAAAATTGCACTTGTTGACCCAATTAAATCTTATTACTTTTTTCTTATACAAATCTCAGTAGAAACTATATTAAATGGTTGTGACGCATTTTATAAATCTTGAATATTTTATAGATATTTTCCACACAGTTATATATGCAAGCATTTTCAATCATAAAAGGGCATAAAATGATAAAAATGAAATAATAAAATGAAATGAAAATACAAAAATTAGCACGACATTTCCGAAGTTTTTTTAATATACGAGTATAAAGCTTACATGTATTTATAGATATATTCCGAATATTAATATCAACATTTCCGAACGTTAAAATATAAACAAAGCCATGTCACACAGAGAGCAAATAAACACTTCAAATCGGAAATGCATGTTATTCGTTTGCGTTTTCAGTAACCAAAGAAGGGGACCGCTTTTCTTTCTGTCGTCTGTTACAAAACCAGACACGAATGACCTCTTTGTCGAACTGAAGATCTTCTGCTAGTGTGGTGATTTCTTGTGCGGATGGTTTGGGATTATTACAGAAGTGTTCTTCAAGAACGCTCTTGACTGCGTTCTCGATGGAGGTTCTCTTCTTACGTTTTCCCGGGTGGGACGCCGCTCTATCGACCCCGCAAGGGATTCCATTGTTGTTGTTCGTCTCCTCAAGCCATTTTGCCAGCAATGGTTTAAGCTTACACATGTTCTTAAAACTCAACTGCAAGGCCTCGAAGCGACAAATCGTGGTCTGGCTAAACACGTTTCCGTAGAGTGTACCCAAAGCCATTCCAACATCCGCCTGGGAGGATCCGAGCTTGATCCTTCGCTGTTTAAATTCCTTGGCAAACTTTTCCAGGTCGTCGGACGAAGGAGTCGTCGCCTCTTGATCGCTGTCGTTTTCGCAAATCGTTGGCGGCTTTTGCGTGGAATCGCCTTGCAGATGAACGTGAAAAACAACACCGTTGTTGGAGCTGTATGTTTCAGGAGTAACAGCCGTTTGATCCGCTTGCATTCTGTCGCTAAATGTGGATTAAACCAGCGAGATACACCTCGTGAGGAAACCTCATGTGTTTTTATAGCCAATGTGCTTTATATTTGACAGGGAAACTTGCGATGCTATCCCATGAACACTTGCGCAAACGCGCGAAAATCCCCCGAATAAATTATGCAGGCTAACACAGGCAACCCAAGCTCAGTTGTGATTGACATGGTGAGAAGCGAAAGCGCAAGCAAGCATAAAATTGCATTCTTTTAGATTATTTTTATTCTAGCTTAGGAATAACACAATATACGCAAAATCTATTCCCACCTTATTTCAACTATACTTTTCAAACTTATTAATAATTCATCAAGTTTAAACAAAGAAATTCTTAAGAAATTCATAAGAAAGACGGTGGTTTGGAGCATAGATTTTGGCGATTTTATTCCTTCGTTTTCTGTGTATTTACTGATCAGTTTGTGACGACTATATGAAAGACTCGAAATAGTGTTTCATCAGGTATCCAACAGCTATAAGTTAGCTAAAAAAATTGGCTGCGCCTCGTTTTTTTAAACCCACTTCTCAGTGTTTGGAACGTCTTGATGAAACACTCTTCCTCGTGTAATAGGCTCTGGGCTCGATTACCAGCCGCTGTTCGGGAAAATGAGCCCGCGCTCATCCTACCCGCGAAGGAACAAAGAGAGGAAGGGAAGGAACAAAGGGAGGAACAAAGACCGGACTCGAGAGATTGGCGGAAATCGAGCCTAAATAGGCTCCTGCTCGTGTTTAATATAATTATTACATTAAATGCTATTACGATTTGGACCTTCATCGGAACATCATTTTGCCGTTTTAAGCACTTTCTGGTGCCCTTTAGAACCAGAGATATCATGATTTAAACAATTATTGACATCACGAGCGGCGGGATCAAGTTTATTATTTTCGTCCGGTGTTAACATTTACATTTGTGACATTTGTGAGCGGTCAGCTCAGAACAGTACCTTACGAAGCGAACACAAGTTTTGTGAAAGGAAATATGTATAAAAGATTTTCTTTCGCTTTTCAAGTTAATTATCTTGAAAGAAAGTGACTTTCATATATAAATCTCCTGCCTTCCTCGCTGGAAATCAACTCGAACTTCGGAAATTTACTCGAACTCTGTAAGATCAGATGTGCAATTTTACTTGATGTCATCCCAGGCCGGTGGATATACCCCGGATGGCGTGGATACCCCGGATAATTAAAAAACCAATCGACTGCGCATGCTTGTGATCTTACAACCGACAAAATTTTGGATTTTTCCCGCTATTGTACAACCTCGTTCCTAGGGTCTTCTCCTTCCCGTCCCGTCCAGGGGGCGGGAAGAAGAGAGACCCTAGAAACGAGGTTGGCAATTGTAAAGAATGGGCGGCGCCTCACTTAGCCTCGCCAGCTAAAGGCTCGCCAGAAATAAAGGGAAAAGGAGTGACAGGAAATGACGTACATGGTAGCAAGATAACATAAATATAACAATAGAAAAATCGTTTAAAGGTAGTTTTAATACATCATCGCGCTTGGTATTAAAGGACATATATACGGTTCAAGAGTTTTAGCTTTATCCAGGCTATAGGATAAGCTTCCCAGACTTTACGCATTGAGCCGGTAACAAGTTTTTTTTTTATAAAAGGCTAAAGTGAACAATAATCCATGAAGAATGAAAACACTAGCATATGCAGCAATGCACTATGATGGATGTCACCATGGCCTAATCAATGGTTCACAGCAAGGAGAACTGGAGTGCAGGGGCAGAGCCTCATACACATGACATAAGATACTTATGCACCCTGCTCTTAAAGGATGCGACACCCGCATTTACAGTGATGTTACCAACTACATTATTAGGCAAGCTGTTCCAAACATGAACTGCTGTGTGGATGAAGTTTGTTTATTGTAAAGCGCCTTAAACGTTAGGATTTGGCGCTATACAAATTGCAATTGTAATTGTAACGAGATAAATTATTTCTAGTGGAATACGTTGCATGTCAGTGTTTGTCGGAGTGGTTAGCATTAGACAGAAAATGTTCAGAGGCAGAAGGATTAAAAAACGTGTCTTTTAAACGTCGTTTTGTTTCGCCCATGTATTACAAGTGGTAACGGTAGCTCCGCATTAAGTCATGTAAATTCTGAGGTTTTTAGTGTTACGGGTAATGTGTGAAGTGCATGCATGATGTAATGGATTACGGAATTATGTCAATTATAAGTATACTGTTTAAGGCCGTTAGTGATGTACGGGCACGCCCATCAAACGAGATTCTGGTACCTTTTAGGGTGTTTTTCGAAACTGTCCGACGAGCACTCCCGCCATTTTCATATGGGAGTTCCCCCCCCCCCCCCCCGGGGGGGGCAAGCGGCACATGTGGTAGGTAGAGTAATATTGTTAGAGGCATTATGGGGTAATTGCGCTTTAACTTGAGGTCGCGAAGGTAAGGGCTATGTCTGTAAGTAACGAATGGTGGGTTTATAATAATATCTCTCCAGTGATCAGAGAAAAGTGGTATATAAAAATGTTTGTGTAATATATGAGAAATGCGAGGAAGTGTGGAGTTTTATGTAACAACTAAAGGGATGACGTCAGTCGAGTCTTTATGTTTGGTCTGGATAGGGCGTAAGTACGAAAAATGTTAGCAGCGCGTAGAAACTATAATCTCGTCGGAACAAATGCGGCGGAGACGAATAGTTAGACTAAAAGGAATGACTTTTTTTAGTATGTAGGGGATGACAGGATGAATTGAAAAGGTGTTGGTGTTTGTCAGTAGTAAGTGTACAGGGGCACCCAATGAACAATCTTTGGTAAATGTATTATTTTACTCAAATAAATTAAAATAAATTATAAAAAAGCATTTCCAGGTGTTCTTCTGCGTTGCTGGGAAAAAATATCTGTTCCTTTTTCCCAGCATAACACATTGCATGGGGAAATTCTCAGACAGCTGGATAAAAAAATGTCTGTTTCCCAGCCAGCAATTAAAAAAAATTGAACAAATGAAAAAAAAAATAATAATAATAAGTTACCAAAATGGTCTTGGGAACTAATGAAATTAATGGAAAACTATTTGAAGCTTTTTGTTTATTGTTTTGTACATTTACTGCCGTCTCGAACTTAACCTGTTCGGGTATCTCTAAGTACTGCTACTGCTGCTGTTACTACGAAGCTGACCCTTTTAAACCCCAAAGTGTCCTCTGATTTATTTCGATCCAGTCTCTTTTCGATCTGCCTAAGTTAGCCAGCGACTCCTTTCGCAAGTCAACCAGAACAAAAATGGTAATTAATAAAAATATGTACAGAATATTTTGCCAGCTAGCGAGAATTCCGTTGGGGAACAGATCAAGTGAGGAACAGTTTCGCTGGGTGCCCCTGAGTGTGTGATCAGTTTCTATTATGCCGTCATGTAGAGATAGCATGACGTCAAGAAAAGGGACATGCGCTTGTGAACTTTATAGAGGGATGAATGTTATTCAGAAACGGGCGGTTGTCTGTGCATGCGCATTCTAAGGATATTTTTGTTGCTGTCGCTCGACAGCAAATGCCCTCCCCTCGCGTGTCTCGGGCTCTGCGCTCGTTGCCCACGCCCAAAAACCCGCTTGAGCACTCCCGAAAGCGCCAGTTGTGCAGTCTAAAAACAAAGTAACCACAAATGCACTCGAGCTTATCACAAACACGAGACAAATGATAAACAAAGTATGTTTCCCGTGCTGACGCGGGCCGAAATTTTCTTTGGACGTGTGTGAACGCTGTTGCAATGGGTCATTAATTTTTGCTTGCGCTTAATTAAAAGCCTTTCGCTCATTACAGTCAAAGTGCCAAAATAAAAACGTGGAAAAAAGTGGCATGATACCATTACATTTTGCAACGAAATACAACACGGACATCACTAAAGGAAACTACTGTTCAAGAGCTTTCATTTGAATGGTCACATTGCAGGATATAGGTCATATAGCGCCGATTCCATCCACAGATCCATAACTTAAAAGAACAGTGATAATTGCCAAAGGTTTGACATGTCTATCAATAATTGCAGACACCACTTATTCTTAAAAATTTGTGGAACGAAACTCGAGTTCTGAGGGAATTTGTGAGGTCACGAACGCATCTGTCTCTCTTCACTTAGTGCTTTGAATTCTTTCAATGGCCTGATAACCAGTAAAAAGACAAGTTGGTCTGTCATGCTTGCCCGCGTCACAGGGGTATCAATGTCCCTTTCGCCGCTTATAAACATCTAATCTAAAATATATCCCTACGCCCTGTTGTTGGGTAAGGGTTTGCGCATTAACTAAAACAACATGGAAATACTGAGGGAGAACCCAGAGAAACATTACACTTTTGGCGAGGAAATTGCAAGGTAGATTTACTTTTCTTGAATGTATTTTGTTATACACATTGCACTCTTGCACTGAAAAAAACAGAAGCTACTCAGAATGTTTGTAAAATGTAACGCTTGCGGCTTACGATGCTAACGCCAAAAAAGAGGCCGAGGGTTTTATTTACGGTAAGCCTAAATTCCACTCGAAAGAGCTTGTGAAAGTTTTTTAATAATATTTTGTTTTCATTTTTGGCGTGTATTTTAACCATTGAACGACAGCTGGGCTTGTTCATGCTTTCAGACACGTAGCAAGCTATGATCCCATACACCGTAACGACATAAAAAAAGATTGAAGATAGTGCAAGCGAAACGGATGTGTAGTTAACCTAACACATGTCCAAACATTATTACAACTTAAAGTTAGCTTTGAACTTAGCATTTTCTCTGAAAAATGCAACCCTTTCATTTTAATTTCTTTTTCGCTTGTGGGATGGGCTTTAAGAAGTAATCAATGGTTCAATTAGGGCATTTCATTTGATAAGCTTGGTATAAGCACATTATTTTAGTTAAGCGAATAAACAGCGGCTGTTTTTAATTGATGCCTCAAACTGAAAACCAATCTGCTTTGCAAAGAAGCATAAACGTTCGAGGGCGACTCGTCGATTTGAGCAACTCTTTGTCTTGTAGTTTATATTACTGTGACTTAAGCTTTGCAGGAAAAAAATATACAAAAATGTATTTTGCTGACCCAGAGGTCATCAAAATCATCTGGGCTCTTATTTTTCTTTGACATTCAATGCAAGCACTTGTTTCCGAAAAGGGAAGCAATTAAGCTGTCTTGTTACGTTACAGCGGGAAATGTCTGACATCTCCGAGCCTTGCTCGCATTCATGGGGTTAAATCCTGATCCTTTTACCTTCGCTGACGGAGCTCACTCTCATCTGGAATTGATTTGAGGAAGTATTTTGCCACTGTCTCGAAAATAAATCGTTCATAGCACATTACCATAATGGCTGACCGTCAAGGAGAATGTGTAAGTCCGAAAAGTTACCTTTTTGGGGATTCTTTTTCACAGTAGGTTATAATTGGATAGAACGTTTGAAATTCTGATTACACACGATAACGTACAAATTAGCCACTCGAGGAAAAAACCAAGAGACCCTTTAATGAAAAATTGGATTCCTGAGGACACCTCAGGGTTAACATGTCAATATATATAAACCGCTTTCCACTCTTTTAAACAATCAGGAAAAAGCCTTTACCAATTATTGATCATGCAATGCTTTCTGTTTAATGTGGCACATGTTCAAGCATAAATTATACCTTTGAAAGGGATTATCAGATTGATTTTATCCTTTTAATCATGCCTATGTCATTTCCAGACGTTTGTATCTGGACGATCCTTCTAGCTCTTTCCGCGTTGTCTGTGTACTATCTGTAAATCTGGCGTCTAGTCGCGTCTTCCAACTTAACGCTTTTCTTTCATATCTGCCACACTTACCAAATGAATTGTTATTACGGTCGTGGGAGAGACTAGAGTGATGGGATAAACGAAGATGGGATGGGGGCGGGGGGCGGGGGGCGGGGGGAGGGGAGGGTTGGCTAGGTCTTACAGTTTTTTGGCGGGGCCCCGCTTGGAGTCACAACTTGACATCTACCCACCTTGGACAAAAGATGAATTCTAGTACGTCATCTTAGGCTGGCAACGAATCCCGCAAGCAAAATATGATAACTTACATTCCGAGTATTTTACGTTTGTTATCCAATCTGAATGAGCACTTTGCTTGAATGTTGTCATATCATGTTATTTGATATGTCACGCACATCATCACATAACTGCCATTATTTAGCTGCCATGCCGCGCCAGTGTGAGGGTGTTCTCGATCTCGTTCATGCTCGATGTTTTCCTTTAGCTGTGCGTTGCGGGGAGTTTTTGTTTTTACAAATAATAAAACCCAAAGCCTCAAGTCGGGCTTTCGTAGTTGCAATATACGTTTTTTCCAAGAGAGTTTGCTTGCAGGATATTGTATTTCAAAATCACCCCTTCCCCCTCCCCTAAAAAAACAAAAGGTTCTCCCCTTAGTATAAATGACACAAATAGCTAGAAAAACAAATGAACTCCATATAAATCGAAATAGCTTGGCAAACTCAGTATTCTTTGAAATTTGAGCGTGATATGCTTGCCATCCAGTCATAAATTCTTTGCAAATTGCATTTGCATTTTTTGAAAGCTAATTAATTTCTCCGAGAATTTTCAACATATAAAACTAATATTTACACTGATAACAGTGTGACAGGCTCTTATAGTTAATGCAGTCCATTTCCTACTAGCTTAGTGTTTTATTTATGCGGAGGTAAAATGTAAACAATGATGTTGGCAAAGATTCGTATATTGCATTTTCATGCCCTAAATTAGAAAGGAAAAATTGCTAGAAGGACAGTATGAAACTGAAATTCAAGCCGGCAAACGGGTAGCTTAAAATTAATCTAACTTCTGAATTTTAGGTTCAACAGTGTGACTTCTACATTTCTTGGTAGTTTATGTGTAAATTTTTGCAACATTTTGGCGCGCAAACGTGTTTCGCCAACCTCGTCCCCAGGGCCTGTGAGCGATCCGACCCGCCATTTTAAACGCGGAGAAGGTCCTGGGGACTAGGTTGGTGTATCGCTTCTGGCCTCTGCATTTGACACAGGCCAAATTTTAAAGTTTGTGACATAGGAGCCTGGGGATTACTTAGTAACGTTCTGGCAGGTACCGCTGACCAAAATCCTGATGATTCTGAGTATAAATTGCGCTCTTGTCAAAAAACGCAGACTCAACGCAGCTTTGTTCCAATCTCGTCTCCTCTTACATGTTGTGTTTAACCTGCACTGAATGCAGTTCTTAATCGCTGACCAAGTCATTCTCGTCCCCAGGAACAGCCTGGTCCTTCTAGCCGCTGGACCCTGAATACGACGACCAGCGGCTAAAAGGGCCAAGCGGCGGCTCTGGGGATGAGCAAGGTCTGACAGAAAAGAGCCACGCCTGCTTTTATGCTACAGTCCAACCTCCATGTGCGACTTCCTCTCCTTACCTACCGCCTCTCCTAAAGGCCCGGCCAAACGAACGCAACATTTCAACGCAACATCTTGCAACATTGTTGCGCGCAACGTGTTACAAGCGTTTGGCCACCCTGTTGCAACATGTTGGATGCTGTTGGATCAAGTTTGAAAATGGTCAGATTTGATCCAACACCATCGAACATGTTGCAAGATGTTGCAACAGGGTGGCCAAACGCGTGTAACACGTTGCGCGCAACAATGTTGTAAGATGTTGCGTTGAAATGTTGCGTTCGTTTGGCCGGACCTTAAGCGACCACTTTTCTAAAATAAAAATTTTTTCCCAGTCAAATAATTATAATCGGAACCTCTCCTAAGCGACCGCGAATACTTTTAACGCTGGTAATCTTTCTATCGTTTTTAACCTTTGGCGACCAGACCTAAAATAAATAATGTGCTACAGTACAACTCCAATACAACGAAAATTGTGTCGCTTGCATCAAAATTTCTATATGACAAAATAGTTTTCGCAGATAGGTAATTTGTAAATTGAAATCACTACAGGTTCATGTTTTAAAGTGCCTATAACCCTTAAACACATATGTTCAGAATCAACTCTACACACATTGAATAGTTCAATGGTGAAATATTTTTTTGTTTTGAACGTCGCGTTATTAATTTATAAAGATTTTAATTTACAAACTGTTCATTAGATGACGTTGCCATTAATTCTACGCCAACTTACAATGCGCAATTTACAGCTTGAGGATAATTAATTTGATAAATACTAAAAATAAACTGTGGATAGTCAATTGATTCGTAAAAATATTAATTGGAGGTGAAAACAAGTAGTTGTATAATAAATGATTCACGGTTGACGTCATCTAATTAGCATTTTGTAAATTCAAATCTCTATAACTTAATAACGCAACGTTTAAAACAAGAAATATTTCACCATTTAACTATTCAATGTGCGTAGAGTTGATTCTAAAAATATGTATTTAAGGGTTATAGGCACTTTAAAAAGTTAAGACCCCCTGTGGTCTGACCACTCGAAATCGACCACTTTAGCTTTGCATTTTGGATGGTCGCTTATCCAAATATCAAAATTAAAAAAAAAAAATTTCATTTTGTAAAATGTTGAAAAACAAATGGTACCATGCAAAAGAACTGCTGAAGAAGTTTCATTTGAATGGTCACACCATAGGATTTCGTCCACAGACTCAAAAGTTAGAACAAATGGTACCATGCAAAAGTACTGCTGAAGAGGTTTCGTTTGAATGGTTACACCATAGGATTTCGTCCACAGACTCAAAAGTTAGAACAAATGGTACCATGCAAAAGTACTGCTGAAAGGTTTCATTTGAATGGTCACACCATAGGATTTCGCCAACAGACTCATAAGTTAGAACTACACTACATGTCTCCATAATTGACTCTGGGAGTGAAAGGGTTAAGAGAGGTTCAACTGTACTTATTTAACAGAGGGAAGTATGCAGTGGTCAAAGCCTGTTCCGACAAGAAAACAAGGAAGAAGCTAGTGGCCAAGTTAATCAAGTACGACGCAGAAACTGAAAAAAATGCGAAGCAAGAGTTCGACATCATGAAGACATTGAAACACGACAAACTGCTGACGGCCAAGGATGGGTACATTGTTCAAAAATATGTGGTCATCTTTATGGATCGGTGGGTATTGCAGTCCATCTTGGTTACAAAAATCTTTAATCTTTTAACTCTTAATAGCGGCCAAGTTCAAATTTTCAAACAGTTGCAACTTCTTTTTTTTCGTGAAATGTTCAAAAACTAACAGCTCTATAAGAAAGTATTGCTATCTTGTGGTACTTTTAATAGCCAGAAGTAGAGACGTAGTTTTGGGCGGGTAAACGCTGTGAATTTCACTGCGAAATGTTTAGTAGCATTTCAGTACCGTCAGTGAAAACGCAGCATAAAAGGAAAAGTGTCCCGGCTAAATATCGTGTTTTCATGATTATGGCCAGGAGTTTGCTTTCATCATCATCATCATCATCATCATCATCATCATCATCATCATCATCATCATCCGTCGACTCAAACACGATATTTGAGACGGCCCTGTGTCTGACACGCCACACGTCCCGATCAGCCAACAGGCTAGCAATCTCTTCCCTAGACTCCACATCTGCATTTTCCATTAAAATATTAAGCAACGTCTTTGCAGGCCGTCCAGGGTCTCGTCTGCCATGCGTCGGTTCCCATACCACTACCTTGTTGGCGGGCAGTTCGGGGTGCCGATGGCAGTGCCCCGCCAACCGCAGACGACTTTCCTTCACCTTCTTAGACAATTTCGGAATAGGGCCGTACAACTCCTCGTTAGTCATATGAGTTTGCTTTAAGCTTGCGTTATTATTTTGAGATAAGAGGACAATTTCGTCAAAAGAAATGAACTAAAGTGACAAAACAACGACTAAATTAGAATTCCACCAGAATGGCAAGTTTGATTTCTTGACCACCTGTCACGAAATCGAATTTGATGAACTGTCATCCACTTCCATCCTTGTAATCCTGCACTTTATCTCTGAACTACGCTTCTGTTTTGCTCTATAGAATCTTTTTATCCAATTTAGCATGGGAATCAAGTAAGCAAATTATGTACCGCGACGTATTAAAAGACGTGTCAAGCTATTGTAACTAGAGTTGTTGTCGTGTTTTGTTTCTGTTCAGTTAAGCCTTGTTTTGAAAAGAGACCAAAGGGTGATCAGAGGTGAATTTGCCTATCGTATTCTACTAGACCATAGCTGACCATAGCCAGTCATAGCGTGTTAGTGTTGATCAGGGTATTTTTATTCGTGTTAAAGGGTCGAGGGCAAAGAACTGCTTGAATACCTTGGAGACAAAACGAAAGCCAGCGAGGAGGACGCATCATTGGCGATTGCTCAACTTATTGAAACACTCGCCTACCTACATAAGCAAAACATTGTACACCTCGATATCAGGGTAAGATAAGAATCCCAGGGGGACTCAGGCCTATATGTGAAAATTATAGGCTAGGGGTGATGGTGGAACATTTTGAAGGAAAACTAGGTACCAAAATCGCTGATCTTTTGTGGGCGTGGCTTCAATTTACTTCTATTTCTAAGGGGGATCAAGCCGGCAAAGCATTAGCTCGCACTCTCATAATTTGTATTTGCCAGGTCAGATGTATTAAATCATGATTTTCTACTTTTCATGAAATCGTGTGAAGCTTATTCCTACCCTAAAAGAATTGGGAAGCGCAAAACTGCAGCTGTGGCCATTTTAAAACTAACAACGCTTAATGCGGAACCAAAATCCGCTCAAAGGAAGACGTCTATCCCGCTGACTTCTACCATTTCCTCCGACGTAAATCGGCAAATTACGGTTAAAATATCAACTGAACCACAACGTTTTCCAGGGAAGCAATTAAAAACTAATTAAACTTATGAGTATCTCTTTCCCTTGTTGGGATGGAAAGTGGGCAAAATGTGTTCCATTTAAATGTTTCTTCTGCTTTCAATGTACTCTGAAAGCAAATTCATTCGCGAAAGTAAATGGTAGCCGCTAACTTGTCTCTATTGGTAAATTAGAAAAGTCAGAACAGTTCAGTCTTGTAGCAAAATTAACCAACGGCTCGAGATTTCGAGGATGCTAGTGAAAACCCAGATGACCCGCTTTTCTTTGCACGTGCGTCCCCGAAAACTCGCGCCTTTGCATCAATTTTCTAGGTAACTGGGTCCATGTGTTGATTTATGTTACTTATATTTCAAACAGCCTGCAAACATTTTCGTGTCAAGGGATTTCAAGTTGACGCTTATCGATTATGGAAATGCCAGGAAGATCCAGTCCCCTGAAGGGCAACTCGTGGACGCAGTCGGAGTGACGGAGTTTACAGGTGAATAATAAACAAACAAACACGCAACAAAACCGACTTTCATTTATAGGCAATAGAGGTTTTGCACGGCAGCCATGTTGCATGGCAGGGACAATGAAAATGTTTTGCATTAGAAAGAACATTCTTTCCCATAGGGAAAATAATCTATTGTTCCTGCCATGCAACATGGCTGCCGTGCAAAACCTCTATAATGCAATCACTGCCTGAAGTTTGTGGTGTTACGATGACCATTCAAATGAAACCTATTGAGGAATACGTTTTTGTGGCATGAATAATAGAGCAGTTTTCAATTGAGTGCCGTAAAACCAAAACCAAAGTAATTACTCTGACCAATCACAGCAGTCGTAAACAATCCAATGAACCAATCAGAGCTCGAAGCAATAACATGTCGGCGGCGCCAAGCGCGGGAAAACGCGTGCGAGCAAGTCACGATTGGTTTTGGTTTTACTTCTGATTGGTCGAGAAAGTGGCGCGAGATTTTTTAGCCAATCACAAAGCGTAGCAATGCAAAACCAAAGCAATTGTGTAATTACTTTCGACACTCAATTGAAAACTGCTCTAATAATAATGATAATAATCAATAATAATAATAATATAATAATGTTATATGACTGAGTCGTGACTCAAACATTTCCTTAATTAAAAATGCTTTAAGTGCTGTTCTCAAGAAGCAGCGTTTTTCAAATTGCTCGGTAAAAGGTTCCACAATGCAGGTGTAGAGTAAGAGAAAGCACATTGGCCGTATGTCACAGAGTAGTTAGAAATGAGTAGGAGGAGGCGATATTCTTGTAAGAGGGTTAATAAATACACCGGGGCTACTCCACGAAGACAATAGAAAGTAATAAGTATACAGTCGAACCTGTATATAACGGCCACCCTCGGGACTTGAGGAAATGGCCGCTTAATACAGGTGGCCGCTTAATACAGGATCACTAATTTTGTACTGTACTTCAGCACATTGCGGACATCTGGAAAGCGTTAATGATACTAAACGGCCGATTATCAGCTTACAGTAGCTTTGCACATGTTATTTCTTTATAGTGATGATGGATCGCATTTTAAACACAATAAAATACCGCATAAAATGACATGTGGCTTAGTTTCCGTTCAAGGGTGGCCGCTTAATACAGGTAGAAAATAACAAAGAAAGAAAAACATAGGACTGCTACAGGGTGGCCGCGGTCGCTTAATAGAGGTGGCCGCCTAATACAGGTAACAAATACAGCGTTTGTATGAGCGAAAAATCGGGACTTTGAAAACTGGCCGCTTAATAGAGGGTGGCCGCTTAATACAGGGCCGTTATATACAGGTTCGACTGTACTTTTCTGTTATAAAAAATGACTTAACATTGCCACTGCAACCTAATCAAATGTGCGCGTCCTCCATTTCAGCACCCGAGGTTCTCAACTTTGAATTGACTAATTGGGCAGCTGATATGTGGAGTGTGGGAGTGCTCCTGTACATCCTGTAAGTTTTAAATAAGGCCCTTCATTGTAAGGCCCATCATTTTATGCGCTTTATCCACACGATAAATTCCAGCTGAAAGCAGTGTTAATAACAAATGACATACAGAAGAGAGAATTAAGAGGCAGCCCATTAAGATAGAGTCCATCTGGTAGGGATGGTATGAATTTTGGTCTCTTCCGGACCAAGAGAACTGTCCGTAATATAGAGGTATCCTATCGGGTGTCCGTAAGGAGAGGTTCCACTGAAACCGTTTATAAGAGTTGAGTCGCACCGGGAGATTTGACTGTATTCGACATCTTTTTCTAATAGGCTACTTCAAAAAATACCATAATACTCTTTAAAGTGTAGGTTTGGGTGGTGCTTGTTGTAAGCCTGATTTCCCAATTTCTTTCTAATTTCTTTATGCCATTCTAACAAAGGAGACTTGAATAATTACACACTGGTGAGGCTGAGCCTGCACATAAAAGATTATTATGGTATTTTTCGAAATGGGCTATCAGATTTGCACATGAACAACTTAACGAAACTGGTAAAATGTTTGCGGGTTGATTGATTAAGGATTTAAACTTGTCAACAGATTGAGTGCTACATTACCATTTACTGTGGAAGACGCTGGTGCTGACGAGGATGTTGATGAAAAAGTCGCCGCAAAAGTCCGAGCTGCGAATGTTATCATGCCAGACAATCTGTTCCGCAACGCTACACAGGAGGCTGAAAATCTGATAAAGAAGCTTCTCGTTCGTCAGCCTGAGTAAGTCTCAACGTTTTTAGCTCCTTTGTATGATCTTTTCCAGTTCTTTACAGCAAACAGATTGACCGCGATGATATAATTAAAGGCTCCCATGAAACAAGTCATGCTCAACCTCGTTCAACCTTCGTTCCTCCTCTTCCCACCCCACTCTCTCTCGCTTCAGGGGACGCCGGGAAGCAGATATACCCTGGGGACGAGGTTGTGTCATGCTGACGAGGCCTAACAAGGGCGAAACAGCTGTCCATGGCTGCTACTGCTCACGCTCACTATTTTTTCTACCAAGTTTTCCAAAGCACATTTGTGCGGTATTCTATTAAACTAAGTAATTTCTTAATAGTTATGCCGAACAAACTCCTATTTTGAACTTATACACAGCTGTATACGGTAGGGGCGGTGGTCTAAATAAAAGTGCGTCGAAACGGATTTTAAGAAATTCTTCTTGCCAATGTCGTAGCTCACAAAGTTAATTCTCTGACTTCCTGTCAGTGTTTTAAGGCTGGCTTGTATTTGTTCAGAAACAGTCATCATTTGTTTGTTGGTTTTGTTCCATTATAGGAGGCGTCCGACTGCTGTTACTTGCCTAGATGATCCCTGGCTTTCGGTAAGGTCATAGCCCGCATGCGCGCAGACGTCGCCTATTTCCTTTCGTTCTGCGAACAGGCGATAAGGCCTTGGAATCAATATTTAGTCGGTACCGTATTTAAGTAATGCTCCACATAAGAACTATTGTAAACTTTATTGTTATACGGCATTGGCTCTTTCCCACATTGAATATCTTTGGTTTCAAGAATAGAGGAGAGGCTGATGGTTCATAATTATATTTCAGTATAATAATAAAGAAAACCCATTTGCATTAGGAAATGTTCGTGCTTAACCAATCAGAATAGCAGAAGACAACAGCTAATAATTTTGCTTCTTTGATGAAGTTCCCCAAATACAATATTTTTTAAAACTTGCATGTTGTGCGATTGGGTCTCAAATTACTCAACATTAAAAAAAATTAGACAAAATGCACCTTGAACCTTAACTTTTTAGCAGTTTTTGAGTCTAGGCCAATGAGATCACTAGTTGTAACGATGAAAAAAGTTGACATTCCATCGTGCATTGCCGTTCAGCGCTATCCTTCTTATGTTCAGAGAGGCTTGTTTCAACTTTCCCTTTTTTTCTCCCTCTTTCAATCTCAGTAAGCCAGATTGAATTCTGGACTTTTTGTTTGTACTTGGAAATTAAACTCGAGTAGATTCGATCTTTTCTTCTCCACGTCTGCTTACTTTCAGCGCGGGATGGTTAATAAATTATTCAAATTTTGCACTTTTTTCGAACCTCGCGCCGGAACATAAATTGCCGAATTAATTGATTTTGAAGGCGTGTACTCTAGATTAGTGTCTAATCAGGAAATAGATTTGACATTCCATCGTGCATTGCCGTTCAGCGCTATCCTTCTTAAATAGAAATAGATTTGGGGAGCAGGGGTGGCGCAGTGGTGAGAGCGCTCGCCTCCCACCAATGTGGCCCGGGTTCGATTCCCGGCCTCGGCGCCATATGTGGGTTGAGTTTGTTGTTGGTTCTCTCCTTGCTCCGAGAGGTTTTTCTCCGGGTACTCCGGTTTTCCCCTCTCCTCAAAAACCAACACTTCTAAATTCCAATTAGATCTGGAAAGTGTCCCCAATTAGTACTCGCGTGCTAGATACCTTTGACACTTAAATAAAGTGATTATTTAGTAAGGTGGCAAAAGTGATAAAGAAACGAAGCAGAAACTGTTTTGGAACTCAAAAACGTTCTAAAAAATTATGATATGGAAAAGAAAAAAAAAACGATGCGATTATTTTAAGAATAAGAAATTAAGTTTTAAAATCTCGATCGGCCAATTTCATTATGTGACCAATCAAATGAAACCTCTTTGGCAGTACTTTTGCATGGTACCATTTATTTTTCAATATTTTACACGGTGAAATTTGGGAGATTTCTTGCTCATATTATATTAACGATCATATTTTTCTTGTGCAGCAAATTCTTACCCAGAAACGGAAAGCCTCAGAGATACCCGCCTCCAAATTCAAGGCCTTGAACGAAAAGCTGAAGCAAGAGGTAAGTCAGAATTTCTTTCTTGCGTCCATTACAATGAAATCTACCAAGCGATACTTTTCTGAGGTGCTGTTTATTTTACCTGCATAAGGTGATTCTCACTTATGATTTCGTATGAAGGTGAAAGCCTACCTAAAATATGACCATTTAAATGAAAGGTATTCTGCAGTACTTTCCTGTGGACCGTGTTGTTTGTTATAGATAGATAGATAGATAGATAGATAGATAGATAGAAACTTTATTTAAGTGTCAAAAGACCTTATAGCCTGGGTAAACCCATACTAATTTGGGGACACATAAAAATATTAAAAAAAGTATAAAATATCTAATATTAATCTAAAACCTAAAATATATTTAATATTTAAAATTTATATAAAGCTAACAATCTATTAATTGATAATAAAAGCTAAAATTTAAGAAAAGAAAATGATAAAATTGTATTGTTATGATGAGCAGAGGGTACAATCCTTGCAACCATCATCCATTAACAGAGTTATGTCGTATTTACGAATCTTGTTTTTAAAAGCATTCAACGTTTTTGCTGATCTATCAGCTGTAGATAATTTTCCCCATGGGGGAAAAAAATATGGGGTGATTCCAACGTTTGCGACGATTCAGACAAAAACTGTCGAGCAGTACGTTATCTTATTTCCATTTCTAATGACACAGTTTGCAAGGCTTTTCTACTTGGATGTGTTAGCTTGTGCTGAAGGGGGTCAAACCGTCTTTTCATATCTTTTTACAGGAAGAAGACGAATTGGTCGTTGCTTCTTGTGTTCTCCGCTCTTTTAACGAAGAAGCTTACGAATCTCCCGATGAGGAAGAAGAATGAAGCCACTCTGTCTTAAATAAATTCAATTTAACTGAAACATAAAGCGCTGTAGTGACAAGAAAACGTTTAAACGCGCTATCGTATGTTAAGAGCCTTTGCTACACTTGACCAGCGGTCGAGAGACAAATCAGGCCTCCCATTTCTCGAGCGATGTTCAATTGAAACGAAGGATTTAGCTGCAGAATTGAGAAATAACATTCTCGTCCCCAGAGCCACGATCTTTTTGGCCAGCGCCACGGATCACGGACTCTGGCCGGTTTCGTTTTGTTGAGCATGCACAAAGTGCTCATTTTCGATTGTTGGCCAATCAGATTTGAGTGGAATAAACTCAGAGTCTGCGCAGAACGACTTCCAATTTGTAACCGGTCAGAGTCCGTGATCGGTGGCGCTGGCCAAAAGGATCGCGGTTCTGAGGACGAGAATTGAAAAATAAGTGATTATAGTACATTTTTGCGCATGCTTGAACAGTGTTTGTGATATGAATAGCTATATGTTGTAGCTATGTATGGCACTAGTAAAGTAATAAAGTGGAATGACTGAAAAGAGCTTGCAAAAGTGCTGTTATCTTTGTAGTGATGTTTATTAAATAAAACACCCTTTACTTCGATCCGTTCCTGTTCCTGGGCGGTGGGGGGGGGGGGGGGGGGGAAGGGTTGTGGTACTCACTATAATGGGCTATACGGGAATGATCCGCCCCGAAAGGGGTACCTTTTTTTAGGCTGGAGGTATATAACAGGGTAGGGATTTCGAGAGTTGAAGAGAAAACTGACATTTATTTATTTATTTATTCATTTAATGTTTGATTAACAACAATGGTGGTAACTCTTGATGTTTTTACGTAGATATCTTTCGATAAGTTTTTTTTCAAGGGTATAGTAAAGAGATGCAGTGTTTCTTTTGTAGGTATATGAAAGGGGTACCATTTTCTATGGAAGGTATATGAAAGGGTTACCTTTGCTGTCAAAAACGGTATATAAAAGGGAAAGGGTTTGGACCTCAGGGGGGGGGGGGGGGGGGGGGGGGCATCCCAGTACAAAACTTTGTTGGCGGGGGGTTTAGTCATAAGATAAAGTCGCCTGGACTGACTTGCTCTCATTGTTCATAGCAACTCTACATCTTAAGATCTACTGTAACCAAGGTAAAGAGGGGGTGTTCTGTCATTTTCTTTATAGTATATTCGAGAGAATTAAGTCCATCATGAGCCCTGTTTTTGAAACTGTTTTTTATCCTCGTCACCCTGTTAAGGGAATTGAAAGAGAGAAATAAATATCATCATCTTCATCACTTTTATTTATACACGGGTTAACATCAGGCTAATACACAAATAAGGCTAAATACATATTCATATACTACTAAATTCTAAAATATTACATTCTATTGAGAACTACTATTGTACTTAAAACTAAAGCCTGTTTTCCGTACAATGTAAATGCCGTGTTTGAATGAGGTGAAAGGTCGGAAGCACAAGAATTAAGATTGACGACCGGGCTATTTTTCAATTTTAGCAATTCGCGACCGTCTGCACAGTACATTTAGACCGTACAAAAGTTTACAACACAACTTTTTCTCCGTCTAGAATAACTAGTACGACTACTTTCCGAATAAAATACAGTTGTTGCTTGTCAAAAATTGCCCGAGAAACTGATTTGGAAATCAAAATTGCAAACTGATACACAAACATATTTGCAGGCGACGCGAGTGAAGATAGAACTATAAAATCGCTTTTCAATCTATGTAATGAATGAACAAACACATAAAAATGGACAACACAATCTTCTTTCGAAAAATTTTATTCAAATCTCCATTAGTTTATGTTTAAAAGCAAAACGCGTACCATTTATAGCGCATCGAGTTCGCCGAGCTGCCTTGGATGAAATTCAAGAAATCGATACAACTGAATTTAAGCACGTTTTAGAAACAATTCTCCAAAACTACACAAAGAACACAAAGAAAAAGGCAATTACAGATGATATCAACATAAATTCCCATCGAAAAATGTAATCTGTTTTACCTTTAAGTCCCTCGCTTGCTTGGAAATTCTTTAAATCTCCGCTTTCCGTAATAAAAACAAACATCTCCCAGCATTGATAAAAACGTATGAATTTCCTCGAAGCAAGATTTTATCCCTAAAAGCTCTTCTTTTTCCACTAAAGCGACTTCTGAGTATCCCTTAATTAGTATCTCTGTCTTGAGTAGCAAACCGCGAAAAATTCAGGGAAATAACGACTTTAATTTGAACGGTTTCCTCCGCTTAGTAAACACAGCAAAACAAAGTCTGACATGACGTTCGGCCATGTAGCCGTGCGAAAAACAAAGCCTCGCTTTGGTTTCAAAATTGCTAAGATCCCAGATGTTGCGTGACGTTGTACGCGCATGTTTTGCGACGTCACACGCGCCCGCGAGTTAGCGAAACATTCCGCTAGCCATGACCATGAAAAATGACGGGCATAGGTTTAGTTCTATAGTATGGGACTCCGCAGCGGGCCTTCGTCCCGCACCGCGAGAGCTCCACTACAACGACGACAATTTTCTTGTACTTAAGGTGGCTGAACACAGTTTCACAAAACCTTAGCCTGCAGAACAGGCGTTATTTTTTTAAGCGCAAGGCGAGCGCGGCGCGAGGGGAGAAGAAAAAAATAATTTTTTTTCTTCTCCCCTCGCGCCGCGCTCGCCTCGCGCTTAAAAAAATAACGCCTGTTCTGCAGGCTAACAGTACCTATGCGTTATTCATTGTCATTTTAAAACCACTAACGTCTGGGCGCCCAAAATTGGTGCGGCATTCGATTAAGGAACAAGCTATATATTTTGATATTTTTGTTGAGCTTTTAGGGTGTTGCCATGGCAACACGGTGGATTGTAAATCAGTCTGCAATATTTGGTTTCGTTTATTTTCAGAAAATCTAGTCGTTAGATTTTGTCCATCATTTGTCTACAGTAAACTCGTAAAAATATTGGCCTCGCAAGCCTTGCCATCCTCGCTGACCCCGCCGGCCACGCTAGTCACCTAGCCCCGCCAGCAGTGGTCAGTCTGGCCAGTCTGGCCAGCCGCGAATAAATTCATAGACCTATTTCATAATGGCGGCCGATTTATTTATTCTTTTATATGTATGTTAATTAGCCTCACTGGCCTCGGTAACAGGTGCAAAATTCAAAAGAATTTTTACTCTGAAATGAGGCCAGTGAGGCTAATTAACATACACATAAAGGAATAAATAAATCTGTCGCCATTATGAAATAGGTCTATAAGGCAAAATTTTAGTAGGGGTGTCACTTTGATAAACGTTATATCGTGAACGTTTGAAAGCCGATTTCGCTAAAATTTAACAGAGATATTGGCGAATAATGGAAGTGCGTAAGGATTGTGTTTTATTATAGGGATCGCGCTTTGAGGCAATGTTGTAAGTCACTCAAATTTTTTTTTTTTGAAAACGTGGTTTTGTGTCCAAGTTTGCTCCTCGAGAAGAACACAAAGCAAGTTGATTTCACCACTCACTGATCCGTCAAAACGTCTATTGTGTCATAATTGACTTCGATTTTTTTATTTCAACTTTAATCAAACGTTAATAGCTTTGAAGGAGTAGAATTGTCCATGTTAGAATTTGAAGCCTCATATCTTCCCATTGAAAGCCTATTTATAATTTTTGAGTCAGATATGACAATCTACAATACACCTAGTTTACCTCCCTGCAGTGTCAACTCATGAAATTCTCTATCCGCGCTGAATTCTTGGACACAAAATTGTTTGTTTTTAAGCTTCCGAAGGCTTCCCGAGCAAACACTAATGCAAAAAATATATATTTATGGTAGTTTTGCTAATTTTAATCCACGGGCTATTGTCAACACTTCATGCAGAAAGAACAATGCGTTGAAAAATAAAAATAGTAGGCCGGTTCACACTAGGGCCAAAGTGCACTTGAAGTGCACTTGATAATCAAGTAGACTTAAGGTCTACTTAGGAAAGACGAGACAATAGATTTTCAGGCATGACTACGCACAGCGTGCGTATTTAGATGCAAATTACTTGCGATCGCAAGTTGGTATGCAGTTGATTAGCCGTGATAAACAAAGTTGAAGCACAAAAGTACGATATGCATAAAACGCTAAGTCGATAGTAAAATATTTTTTCTTATCACGTCAAGTTTTATTTGAACTTGATTCAGCAAAACATCGTCTCAGAGCCTGGTGTAACGCTATGCTCACTTTTTGTTAATTTTTGGGACCTTTTTCGTGCTCTTCATAAAAACATGTTTTTGTATCTTATGAGTATTGAATGCGCGCATGGCTGTAGTGTTTTTGATTGGCTAAACCTGAGAATTAGACTACAACCTTTTTTTCTCAACGTAAAATTTTTACCCTAAGTCGGCTTGAAATACGCCTTCCAATACAACAGCTAAAGTAAAACTTGAGATCCTGCTTGAGAGTCTTTTAGAAGTCGTCCGTGACTGCGAATCGTAAACCAAAACGCAAAGAGCTCGTTCCCTGTGGAATTCAAAGTCGCACGCACACGTGCTTTTAGCTGCACGGCTGCACGGCTTTACTGTCATTGGTCAAGTGCGCTCCCAAGTAAGGGGTAGACCTTACTTTGAAGTGCACTTGGATTCTTTTGTTTTACGCGTATCGCCAGGGCAACAAAGAATCCAATAAGTGCGGTCATTAAAACGTTCACACTCCAAGTACGCGAGCTACACTTGGGTGATTCCGCACAAACCAACAGCACGTGCCATTCCAAAATACGTTTTTGATAAAAAAGAAGGGAAATATGGAGCTTTTCGAAAACGAACTACTGGAAATTATTTAACTTCCTAATTACATTCAGCTGATATTAATTTGTACCTCTTTGATACATTTTACAATGACATTTAAACGTGTAAAATCAGATGAGTGCTTCTATTGAAATGTAAGTCTGACTTAGAAAATGCTCTCAGAAAGGAGTTCACACTACAAGTACGTACCAAGTGCACTTCAAGTGCACTTAAGAGCCCTAGTGAGAACCGGCCTAGTGTATTTTACCAGACAGCGCTTTGCACGTGCAATTATTGAATAGATGCAGAAACATTACAGAGCCTGTTGATGAATATTTCGCGCATTTTCGGTATCAACCGTCGCACTTCGTGCATACTCTTTTCATAAATGCATACTGATGAGCGGAACCTGTCCCCCGCGACTTTAACCTCGCCATTTTAGCGATTAGCAGCATTTAATAAGGGTAAAATTGGTAGCTAATGCGAAGATGTTGATATCTTTACTCCCTACGGCTATGCTGTCGGTATCTTCACATGCGTCGAGATATCATATTTTTTCACGGTGGGAGAATTCCTTGTATTTGACTTCCGGAGGGGTACTTCCTTATATACGCTATATAGGTATGTGCCGCCCGATAGGGTAGGGTTTTTTAGGCGCTCAGTCCTTAAATAGAGTATCCTTTTTGGTTTTTTGGTATTGTGATCCTTTGATATTCCTTAGATAGGGTCACTAAATTGCAGTATCCACCCCAACGCGCAAAACGAAAAAGACATGGTCTGTTAAAACTGTACTACACGACTTGGTTTTGGGCATTAAAAAGGGTATCAAATCTCGATTTTCTACCCTTAAATAGGGTCAGGATTTGAGAACCTTGGCGGCACACACCTATCCTAAATTATCGGGAGTACCCCACCCCCCTCCTCCCCCCCCCCCCCCCCCCACCCCCCCCCCCCCCCCCCCCCCCCCCCCCCCCCCCCCCCCCCCCCCCCCCCCCCCCCCCCTTCTCCTCGGATTTCACTGAAGTTTAGTGCAGTCAGACCACTTTTCGTAAGCGACCACCTTGTAAATAACCGTTTTGTTTCTCAGTCAAATACTGTTTGTCTTGATTTTTATCTTAAGTGACTACCTCCCTTGAACGACCACTTTTTTCTGCACCAAGGGTGGTTGCTTAGAGCAGTTTCCAATTGAGTGTCGTAAAAACAAAACCAAAGTAATTACTCTGACCAATCACAGCAGTCGTAAACAATCCAATGAACCAATAAGAGCTCGAAGCAATTACATGTTGGCGGCACCAAGCGCGGGAAAACGCGTGTCAGCAAGTCACGATTGGTTTTGGTTTTGCTTCTGATTGGTCGAGAAAGTGGCGCGAGATTTTTTAGCCAATCACAAAGAGTAGCCATGCAAAACCAAAGCAATCACGAAATAACTTTCGACACTCAATTGACAACTGCTCTAAGAGAGTTGACTGGATAGTAAAATGCAATAACCTACCGTAACTCCCAGAGGGGTATCTCTTCTGAATTGTGAAATTTCCGTAGCATTTTGTACCTTCCTTCTTTCATCGACGGTCGCGTTAGATTAAAACCATTGGCCCTTATTCTAAATAAAAGAACACATAAATATTCTACCTCTGTCCTTCCAAGAGAAAATCATTTTCTCTTGGTCATTCTTCGATTTACGTAGTTTTAGTCCTGGATGTGGACCCCGGTGCAATTATGACCCCCGGTGCAATTATGAACCCCGGTGCAATTATGACCCCCAGTCCAATTATGACCCCAGTCCAATTATGACCCCCATTCCAATTATGACCCCCAGTCCAATTATGACCCCCGGTCCAATATTATTATGACCCCCGGTCCAATTATGACCCCCAGTCCAATTATGACCCCCGGTCCAATTATGACCCCCGGTCCAATTATGACCACCAGTCCAATTATGACCCCGGTCCAATTATGACCCCGGTCCAATTATGACCCCCGGTCCAATTATGACCCCTAGTCCAATTATGACCCCCAGTCCAATTATGACCCCCAGTCCAATTATGACCCCCGGTCCAATTATGACCCCCGGTCCAATTATGACCACCAGTCCAATTATGACCCCCAGTCCAATTATGACCCCCAGTCCAATTATGACCCCCGGTCCAATTATGACCCCCGGTCCAATTATGACCACCAGTCCAATTATGACCCCCGGTCCCACATTATGACCCCCCCCTCCAATAATGACCCCAGTCCAATTATGACCCCCAGTCCAATTATGACCCCCGGTCCAATTATGACCCCCGGTCCAATTATGACCCCCAGTCCAATTATGACTCCCAGTCCAATCTGGACCCCTGGTCCAAATTCTCTAGCAAATGTGGACTCCTGGGTTCCACGTCCGTTAGCGAATTTGGACTTGGACCCCTCGGACCCCCCGGATCCCCTCGATCCCTCAAGTAGTATGGGGCGTTGGGGGTTCTGAACCACCCAAATAAGCATCCAAACACCTGAATTACCGCCCCACGGATTCATTGCATCCATCCGTGGGGGGCGGTAATTCAGGTGTTTGGATGCTTATTTGGGCGGTCCAAAACGTCCCAACGCCCCATACTACTCTGTTTATATATGCTGCTTTGGTACGAGACCACCCCAACCCTGGGAGGTATTACCAATTGGAGAAATCCCACCCCCTGTATATACCCACCCACATGGCAATGGCACAGCAGATCGATATGAACATGGTGGCTCAAGGTCTTGACTTTAACCTAAGGAACCAAGACTACTTTGGTAATTGGTTGCATGGCTACAAGATGAACGTCCCTGATGACTACCAAATCAAGGACCTTAATTCATTCTTCATAGCTAATAGGGTGGCTATTATCCAGATAATAGCACGCGAAGTTACAGAGCTTGGTGGAGTGAAGGTCACTTTGTCATTCGATGTTCACTTTTCAATGGAAGGCGATGACAATCGAGAAATTGATCACTTCTTTTGGAACGTTAACCCACTGATTGTAACACATCTCTATCAGCTGCGAGAGGAGGGCATCCTGGAAGACATTGTGAATGGTTTTAAGGAAGAGATTGCCAGATGGCAGCAGATGGGTTCTGGCTGGGTGATTGATAAAATCAAAACTGTTTACCTTGAGTTCGGGATGTATCAACCACTACGAGGTGGTACATTTATCCCAACCCCATCAAAACTCAGGCAAAAGCATGCTATCATCAATGTGAAGAACAATGACAACCGGTGTCTCCGCTGGGCACTGCGATCGGCATTGTTCCCTGTAAATGTTCACTCAGGCCGGCCAGGTAGTTATCCCGTTGATGATGGTCTAGACTTCACTGGAATCGATTTTCCAACACCATTGAGCCAGATATCCAAGGTTGAGCGCCAAAACAACCTTCCAATCAACATTTATGGATACCAGAACAACAAGGTGGTTGTTATCAGAGTCAGTGAGCTAGAGGACCCCAATCTGCGAAGGATCAATCTGATGATGCTCACAGGCATGCACACCTCGCATTACTGCTACATCAAGAGTATGAGCAGGCTCCTACACAGTGAGTACAACGCAAGGCGCCGTATGCATCACTGTGACAGGTGCCTCCAAGCCTTTTCTTCAGAACGGGTTCTCACTGACCATCTCTTCTACTGCAGGGGAGTCAAAGGCAGGCCGGTACGAGCTGAAATGCCAAAGGAAGGCGAAAACTTCCTTCACTTCGAGAACTTCCAGAACCAGATGAAGAAGCCTTGGGTTATCTATGCCGACTTCGAAAGCATAGTCGAAAAAGTCCACGGTTGCACACCAGACCCATCACAGAGCAGTACCACCGAAACATCCGTACATAAACCTTGCGGGTTCTGCATGTTAGCCGTTCGCTCTGATGGAGAGACAAAGGGACCTTATCTATACAGAGGAGAGAACTCGGTGTCACTCTTTCTTAACAGCCTTCAGCAGCTGGAAGGAGAAATCAGAGACGAGCTGCAACGCAAGGAGCCACTCTCCATGACAAGAGCAGACTGGGCAGATTTCAACAGTGCAACAGATTGCCACATCTGTGATAAGCCTCTCATCAAGGATAACCACAGGGATGCAATTCCGGGTTACAGCCCAGACACCGGAGAATATTTGGGCTTTTTTCATCTGCACACTAACAAACGCTATCAAAAGGCATTTAAAATTTACATTCAGAGCGAGGATGGTGAATTGGAAGGGTTCCCATTTATCGGACCAAGAAACCAAAGGCAGGCCCCCCTGAGAATTCATTCGAGCAAACCGATTGTCTATTATGTGGAGAGCCCCTTATTCAAGACTCTGTTCGAGATGCAGTAAAAGATCATTGCCACATCACAGGTAAATATCGGGGTGCGGCTCACAATGCTTGCAACTTCAACTATTTCCGTACCAGTTCGAAAACGGAAATAATCCCAGTAATCTTTCACAACTTGAAGGGTTACGATGCGCACCACATCATGAGTGGTATTGCAGACGTGCATTCTGATTTGAAATGCATTCCCAATAACATGGAGAAGTACATATCCTTCTCCCTTGGCAAGCTGAGGTTCATTGACAGCTTGCAGTTCATGCAGTCAAGCCTAAGCGCCCTGGTTGAAGCAAACAAGCCAGAGTCCTTTACAATCACGGCAGACTACGAGAAGAACCCTTTCAAACGCAATCTTATTTTACAAAAAGGTGTCTACCCATATGAGCACATGGACTCATGGACCCGCTTCGATGAGACAACACTACCACCGAAGGATGCCTTCTACAGTGAGCTCAAGAAGGAAGGCATCTCTGATGAAGACTACGCCCACGCGCAAAAAGTGTGGGAGGCATTCGGATGTAAGACACTCGGAGATTACCACGATCTCTACCTTTGCACAGATGTGCTTCTTCTGGCCGATGTTTTCGAGAACTTCCGAAAAACATGTCTGAACCACTACAAGCTTGACCCAACACACTACTATACAAGCCCGGGCCTTTCCTGGAACGCCGTTCTCAAGTATACGAGCGTCAACCTGGAGCTGCTCACAGGCGTCAACATGCACCTCTTTGTTGAAAGAGGCTTGCGAGGTGGTATATCCATGGAGAGCAGGCGCCACTGCAAGGCCAACAATAAATATCTTCGCGACTACAACACCAACGAGGAGCCAAGCTACATCATGTACTACGACGCAAACAATCTCTACGGCTGGGCCATGAGTCAGCCTCTCCCAGTTGGCAAGTTCGCATGGTGCCCTGTCTTTCCAACAGCTCACCAGATCAGGAAGTGGAGGCCAAACAGAAAGATCGGTTACATCCTCGAGGTTGATCTTGAGTACCCAGAGGAGCTGCACGACGAGCACAACGCTTACCCCCTTGCCCCAGAAAAGCAGGTCGTACCAAAGGCATGGATGTCACCATACCAAAGGGCCTTGGTAGAGGGACAGCCAGAGGACAAGACACAGAAGCTGCTCCTTACCCTACACGATAACCCCCGGTACGTGTTGCATTACAGAGCCCTCCAGCAGTACTTGGATCTTGGAATGAAGTTGAGGAAAATCCACAAAATCCTCAAGTTCGAGCAGAGGGCGTGGATGGAGCCATACATCTCCCTGAACACCAAGCTCAGGAAGAAGGCCACTTCCGACTTCGAGAAGAACTTCTTCAAGCTCATGAACAACTCCGTCTTCGGTAAGACAATGGAGAACCTCAGAAATCGAATCGACATGAAGCTTGTCCGGCCGCACGAGCAAGACAAGATAAGAAAGCTTATCGCAAGCCCACTGTTTACTAGAGCATCGGTCTTTGGAAGCAACCTGGCGGGGATCCAGATGCAGAGGGAGAAAATCCTCTTCAACCGACCAGTCTACACAGGCATGTGCATCCTTGATCTCTCCAAAACACTGATGTACGACTTCTACTACAACCATCTCAAGCTGAAGTATGGTCCGCGAGTAGATCTACTCTACACAGACACCGACTCCCTACTCCTCGAGATCAAGACGGAGGATGTCTACAAAGACATGGAGAACCTTCGGGACGAACTCTACGACACAAGTGACTATCCCAAGGATCATCCACTCTACAGTCAGCTTAACAAGAAGGTCATCGGCAAGATGAAGGACGAGTGCGCGGGTAAGCCAATCTCGGAGGCTGTATGTCTTCGCTCGAAGATGTACTCCATCCTTGTGGATGACGCTAAAAACATCAAGAAAGCAAAGGGCACCACCAAGGTTGTCACAAAGAAAGAGATCACCCACCAGAACTACAAGGACGCCCTCTTCGACCGGCGAACCTTCAAGCACGGGATGGACAGGATCCGAAGCAAAGGCCACCAGATCTTCGGTGAGCATCTAACCAAGACAACACTTTCCCCCTTTGACTCCAAGCGCTGGATCAAGGATGATGGTGTCCACACGCTGGCATATGGGCACAAAGACACGCGCTAGAGCCCAGCTGGTGGCAACTGAGTGCCCGGAGGCACAACCATCAACTCCTCACGAACAAACCCCCTCTTAGGACCATCGTAAAGGTAGTACACCACTGGCTCATTCGGCGTGGTGACAACTCTCTCAATGTTATAGACCTTCAAAGACCAGATGGGATCAGTAGCACGCCTCCCACCACCTTCCAGCTCACCGGAGTAGTACAGATATCTCACACTCACCCGTGGAGGGAGTTTTCTCTCATAGACCCCCACAGGCCTAGCAAATGGTGTCGCAGGTTTGGAAGATATTGCTTTCTCTTTGATTGCATCCTTTGGCTTCTTGCCAGTCAATCTTGTCACTTCATTGTTCAAGGCTGAGACAACATCTTGCAGTCTTTTGACCCATGCAGTAGACAGGCCAGAGGGCATATTCATTTCAACGGCATACTGATAACCAAACAGCCTTTCAGCCAGAGTGCGATTGAATCTTTCAACTATCGCTTGGTCTCTGTGGATATCAACCCGCCCTCGGCGAATGGTAGTTTTGTTGTTTTCCATGGTCTTAGTCACAGCCCCCATAAACTCTTTCCCAGGGTCAACTTGCAAGAGTTGAGGCCACTTCAAAGGCCCCTTCCTATAAATCTTCTGAAATGCCCTTGAGACTTCTTCAGACTCTTTCGAAGTTAAGGGCTCCGAAGCTTTGTATCGGCTAGCCACATCCACAAGGGTTAATGCGTATTTGTAGACCTTTCTACCTTTAGGGAGATTTTCATGGGGTAGGAATAGAAGATCCGCTTGATGCACTGCATTTGGTGAGGAGACATCAAACTTGGGCCGAGGGATGTAGCGTGGCGCCGGGAGATATATTTGCCAAAGGGCTTGTTTGACCAGCCATTTCTTTGTCGCCTCTTCAGAGACCCTAGCCGCAGTGGCCAGCTTTTTTACAGCGGCAAGACCTTTCCAATACCCTTTCGGGCTATAGTATATTTTAGAGAGTTTAGCCTCCATAGGGGGTGTGGGGTATATATGTTTGTTTACAGAAAGCGATAGGCCACACACCCACCCGCAAGCAAGGTGCCTCCAATGAACGCAAGTTCACCAGTCTGCTGTTGTTGGCTGGGTTTGTAGAAGTCCGAGAACTGAGGCTCTTTGTAGTCTTTGATTTGTTTATCTGGTTGTGTTTGGTGCATCTGGTTATACAAAGCCAGGGCTTGGTCGGTGGTTTGGAAGTTTCGGCTAGCTTGGTGTTTAATCCGATCGTTGGTTGCAATCCAGTCGAGGAGCTTGGTGCGGTCCTTCTGGTATTTGGCGTAAGCCGCTTGGTATTGTTCCAGGGCTTTGTCATGCCGGATTTTCTCATCCATTGCTGCCTTTCCGCTATCACCAGACAGATATTTCGCGAGATAGTTGCCACCCGTGAAAGCAGCCGCATTAAGAACAGCGCCAAGGGCCATTATTGCAATAGAGGCCATTGTGGTGGTGTGTATACATATGGTTTTTACATGTTGTCTGGGAGGATTTTCTGGTCCTCGAGATATTTCTTCAGCGCGATGCTGCCAGCCATGACGGCTGTGAACTTGACGTAGTTCATCAAGCTTGCACTGGGGTCGGCAGTGAAGTTTTCTTTGATGGTCTTTTTCCCAATCCAACCAATACCAGCGACAAGGCCAGTGATTGTTGCGGCGTCGAGGATAGACTTCACAAGCTTGTTGTCAGACATGGTTTGTGTGCAGTATACATATGTGTTTTTTATTCCATTTTTATAATTCCTTGTCTTACCGGAATTCGAGATGGGGGTGGTGCAGCGGGTGTTGCTGGTGTTAGTTGTGTTGCTTGTGTTGCTGGTGTGTTTGGTTTGGTCCAAGCTTTTGCATTATGGCTTCGCGTTGGTAGTACACACCCGCAGCAGAGACAATCAACCCTCAACCCCCAGAATATAAAAGATTGAGTTGCTGTTGGTGTCACTCGTTGCGCCACCAGTGTCACTTGTTAAGGGTTGGTTTGCAGCACTGGTGTCACTTGTTGATGATTGGTTTGCAGTCTTTTGTGCTTCGGCCTTTTTCTTTGCTTCACGGGCCAGGCAGTTGCGTTCTGCTAGCCTTTTACCAGAAGCAACGCGGCCGGGGTTCTTTTCTGTTGTTGCAGGCTTTGTTTTCGGGGTCTCAGAGGTAACACGGACAGGAGTTTGGGTTGGCGTTTCAGTTTGAGTTTCTTCAGGGATCGTCTCGAGTGGTGTGGCCATAGTGGTATATAAATGTAAATTTTATTTTTTGAAATGTGACAAGTGTGCTGACAGGTTCCAGCCAGGTTCCAGCCAGGTTCCTTCAAGGTTGCTGCGAGGTTGCTGCCAGATTAACACCAACTTCATCAAAGCCCTCAAGTGGATAGCCTTCACTGTCTCTGCTTGGATGTGTGGGTCCAATTCTATCAAGTCAGGCTCTCGTTCAAGCTTGATGTGTTTTGTTGTGATGAGAGCAGCATTGGCAAGCGCCAGCAATCATCCGCATCGCATGGCAATAGCTCCAGCAATATTTCATAGCTCCTGGTTGATGATGTAGTCGTTTTTGAGTTCTTGCTGCAACTCCTTGAGATCATCAACCGGGATCACCATACCAACGCCTTTGGACACGAGCATGATAGCGGAATCAACTAGGGATTCGGTTGTCTTGTTGCCTATGTAGGCCTCGTACCTTTTGCAGTACTTGTCAACGTCCTTGTCTGACAACCGCTTGACATGATCGTGTGTGAGCTGCACGCCGATAGCTTCTTTGGCCTTGCCAGTTGAAACAAGGATTGCCAGCTTCTCACGTTTGGCAGGAATGTCACTGGTGCCGGCTATCCCTGTGGGAGGTGTGGTATCAGGGGTGGCCTCCAGCATCTGTAATACTTCGTTCAAAGCGGTCTGGTCTTCAGCTGCTTGTGCCATCAGCAAGATGTATACATATGTGTTTTTTTGTTTTTTATTTTTCGGTAATTCTCTTGATGTCGGGCAAAAGAGTTTCAAGCTCTCGTATAAGCCCCGCCATGGTGTCTGGCATAGAATTCAACCGCAATGGATATCTGTTGAGAAGCATGAGGCGCAGATCTTCCTCACCAGCGGCTTTGATAATTTTGTTTTGTGCATCAAGTGTGTGTTTGCGCAATTCATCCAAAAGCTGTGAAAGCACAGTGAGCTTGTGTAGGTTGGTTGGAGCATTCATAACCATGTATATATTTGTGTATTATTTACATCTTGTACTCAATTCCATACGGGTGCCTCAGAGAGAAAACCTGGTGGGAGAACTTGCGGGATTTGAGCCTTGCGATAAGCTCTTTGTACTCCTCGTTGGAGAGCTCGCCGGCATAGTCTTCGAATATGTCCTCAGAAATAGAATCAAAGAGGCTAATGACCAGATGCAAGAGATGGAAGATGCACATGGGCCACTGGATACGGAGGCAATACAAAGACTGAAAAATGAAAAGAAAGCTCTTGAATCTGAGCATCAAGCCAAACGAAATAAACTGGACAATGCGCAAAAAGCTGCTCAACAAGCAGACAAACTACAAAAAGACATCGACAAACTCATGCTTGACAATAGGGGTTTAGAAAGACACTCAGAGGAACTTAGAGCAAAAAAGGACGCCATAAAACCACTGGACGAACTGAAACAGAACAAAGAAGAGCTTGAACGACAGAACGCTGAAGACAGGCGCGTCATAGAGGATGAGAACACGTCTCCCTCTGAAAGAGAAGCTGCGGAAGCCCGGGTTGAAGAACGTGAAGAAGAGCTGGCAAGGCTCAATACAGAAATTGAGGTGCGGGAAAGGCAAAGGCCCTTGCTAGAGAGGGTTAGAGAAATCTTCAAGAAATACGGATGGACCCTGCAAGCTGTTGTTCTAGCAGCTGGCATCACCATCAGCGCTGTGGTACTCGCCACCTTGAATGGCCTGGCAAGGGCCACCAAGGCTATTGGAAATGGGCTTAAAGAGCTTGGCAAAAAGGCAGCTGCCGCCTTGCCTGGTCTCATTGGCTCAATTGTGAGCTTCATCTTCAAAGCGGCTGGGTCGGTCATCTCCTTTCTTGGTGAACACGCTTGGCTGCTAATCCTTGCCGTGGTGGCCTTCCTTGTTGTAAGGATCACCAAGCGTGCGAGGTCTTGAGATTTGCGCTTATCTAAACCAAACGATAGCGCCTGCCAAAGCAATCGCACCCACACCTATGAGTGCCTTGTTTACGTGATGTGAGTCGGTTTGGGGTGGTGCGCTTGTGGCTGGCGTGGGATGTGGTGTTTTGCTTGTGGCTGGTGTGGGATGTGGTGTTTTGCTTGTGGCTGGGGCTGGCGGGATGCCCTGTGCCTGTGTAGCCTCTTTATGTATCGGGTTTGATGGGTGACTGTTTGGTGGATTAATCTTTGTTGGTCCGCCGTCCATGTGGCGTAAAGAGGCCTTTTTTGTGTCCAGATTAACATCATTATTCACACCCAGCTTCATCCCTTGCGTTGCCTCCTTGAGATTGTTGTTATACCCGATCACGCTCTCTGTGTTGATAACCATGCGTGATGGCATGAGCCAGCTTCCGGGTGCTGTCGCAAAGTCTAGGTGCACTTTCGTTGCTTGGATGGCAAGCTGGTAACGCTGCACGCTCGTTGCGATGTCGTTCAGTATTATGGCCTCCTCTAGATGGGTGAGGAATACTCTCTGCGTTTCGAACGCCCGGCCTCCTCTTCCAATGATACTGCTGCGGGTTTTGGCTTGTGAACCAAGAATGCAGTACACAAAGGCCTCGATTGATTGGTTCATACGCGCGAGCCCTGGCTGTGTTAACCCCTGTGCGTAATTTGGCACAAAGTGCTCGAACTGGGTGTCCGCCCCTTGGTCGTTGCGGACGAAAGATATTCCATTAGGCGCGATAGTTGGGGTCGTTTCTGTCAGTCACGCGCTCATCATTGAAAAGATCTAGATCGGGATCAGGGGTAGTCGTAATCGGTAGAAATGTTGCCACCTCCATATTCACCAATGTAGACATTTCCAAGACCGTGGTTCTTGCCGTATGTGAAACGGAAGTCAGAACTGGGGTCGATACCGAACTCTATGCAAATCTTCTTGTACGCGTTGATGTTGTACTTGTTGTCTTTTTGGTTGAATGGAGGGTCGTCTGGTAAAGCACTCACGCTTTGTTCCCCACCCATCTTGTAGAGTATTCGCCTTGTTGTGAAATAAACGTGAAACCGGTAAAACGACCGGAGCTGGGGGGTTAGGGATAGACTGGAGTTCTTATCGAAAAGAATGTCACGCGAGATTCCACAGCCGGTTGTTGCACACCACAGTGCGAAGGAGAGTTGTTGTGGCCAAAAACTCATATGCGGCCCACCTAGCCATTTTCTTTCATATTTCGCGGTTGTGAATGAAATCTGTGTGTCCCTGAAGATATTTCTGTATTTCGTTGTGAAATAATCAGTTGGCGTGACGTAAATCTTTTGCGCTTCGTCGTTCAAGATTGCGCCAATCATCATATCCTTGTCTATTATGGTGGAGAAATCAACAGCTGGGATTGACTTTTCTGTATTCGAGTCAACGATAGCTGATAGGGAAAACCACCGTCTTGATGGAGACCAAGAGCGTCTTTCATGGCTTGAGTCCAGTCTTTGTGTGGCATTTCTGTAACGAGTGCTAATGAGCCTTGACCCTCTTTGTAAAGCACTTCCCCTGTGGCGGTTTTGTTGTCGTCGCCAAACTCTACTTGCACTTCAAAGTGGGACATATCAGCGCGCGGGAAACGCTTTTTGAAGTCTGATATCGCCTTGGCCTTGGCCGCGGCAGAGAGCTTTGCTGTTTCTGGTGTTCTTATCCAGGCTAGTGGATCTGGGGGTGGCTTTACATGGCTATAGACGTTTGGGGTTGAATTAAAAGGGGGTGGGGGGCCGTAGTTGTGACCACCAATGTTTAGACCAAGATTTGAATTAGGATTAAAACCACCGGGTCGTCTGCCAAACATGATTGTGTATATTTATATATTTAAAAAATGTTATGTATATATGCAATCATGGTTGTGTTAACAATCGTCGCGCCTTCGAACCCTCACACGATCTTTCGATCACCCGCTTCCGAAACCGAGTTACATCAGGCTCATCTCTTGCTCGATTTTTAACTCGTGGCATAATTTGAAAGAAGAAGCAGTTATTTTAACAACGACAGAACCTGCCCCTGGTTCATCACATAGCGCGACCTTACTTCAAGGTCATTACACTATTGATAGTTTAGCGAAAAACTTTGAAGACCTAAAAAAGGCTAACAGACATTTAAGTCTATCAACTGAGACAAACACACCACTCGGAGCCATGATCATTCAGAATAACAGTAATGTGAAGTTTAGTAACAATCTGGCAGAATTGCTTAGCATAAGACCTATATTGTTTCTAATAACTTTCGTCAAGCGTTTAAGGGCACCAAGCACTTACTTCATCCACTGTGATCTGGTTGATAAAGAACAAAACCTGCTCAATGGTAAGCCTTCCACAGTTTTAGCTCGATTTGATGTTCGTGGAAAACCGTTTCAGAAAATTCTCTACGAAACAACACAACAGAACATCTTGCGTGACGTCTCTTCTGACGATTATGTAAATAGCATATCACTGTCAGTGAGGGATGAAAACAATGACCTCTTCAACTTCAATGGCATGCCTTTGGAATTTGAAATCGAGATAAATTAAAAAAATCTTATATATTGCCACAACAGTGCAATGGTTATGCTAAGAATTTGCGCACATTCGAATCCTTACACCATTTACTTTGATCAACCGCTTCTGAAGCCGAGCACCATCCGGCTTATCTGGTGCACGATTCACAAATCGTGGCATAATTTGAAAACAGATGGAACAATAACATGGTTTACCACTGATGGAAATAAAACAGGAACTGTCTTGACATTACCCGCAGGGGCCTACAGACCATATAACTTGAGTGCTCATATACATTACCTATTCAGCGATCAACCGGTAAATTTAACCGTCCAACTCAATGAAACCAATGCGTTAATGGTTATACACAAAAATTTTCCTAATGAGGTAGAATTAAATCCTGCTTTGTCTAAATTATTAGGCGTGGGTCCTAAATTACAGTCTGGGTCGACATACATTAATAATTTAGTGGAACCAGACTTCTATTACATTCACTGTGATCTTGTCGATAAAGAACAAAGCTTAGTTAATGGAAAGCCTTCTGATGTTTTAGCAAAAATTCGCATTCATGCTAGTTATCCCTACAGTCTAATTTCATATTGGGAAACAACACAGCATGCCTTTATTAGGGCAGCATCTGACAATTTTGTACAGAGTTTAACAGTTTCAATCAAAGATGAACACGGAAACCTCTTTGACTTCCACGACTTACCGTTTAATTTTGACATAGAAATAATTTAAAAATATATATATATACCCGCCATGAGTTCTGCCAATGTGCTTCCATCGGCTCCGGAATACAGCGAGACACAACCGCTCTACCCTATGCGTGAAATCGCTCAAATCAATGCAGAAGACTTCCGGCTCAAAAAGATCTCTGACTTGCTGAAGGAGTTGTCTGACGAAGCCGAGCACTACAGACAAGTCGCAAAGAAATACAAACGGACCCAATCAATAGTTCATTACTTGGCGGTTGGACTTGGGTCGCTTTCTGTTGGGTTGTCATCAGGGGCCCTAGCCACTGCTTTGACCGGGTTCGGTATTGTTGCAAGCGCAGCACTTGCCGGCGTTGCGACCCTCTGTGGGCTGTCCTCAGTTGGCTTTACAGCTGCTAACAAACGGTTAGAGCGGAAAGTGGCTAAACACGAAAGTATCTATACACTGGCCCTGGCTAAACGCAACTCTGTCAATGAGCTGGTCTCAAAAGCTCTGGAAGACAAGAGGATCAGTGATACAGAATTCACAATAATCACTCGTGAGGTGGAAAAAGATCACGAACTCAAGACTGCAATCAGGGATGGTGTGAAGACATAAAAAAACGTTGCCACTCAAACACAATCGCCAGACCTCGAGAAACTCAAAAACGAACTTCGCAAGGAAGTGAAACAAGAATTTCAAAAAAAGATAAATCTTCTCACTGCAGCATCCAAGTCCGATTTGAGAAATTAAATTCTGGATTTAACCTCTACATTTCGAAGGATAAATCATTTGCGCCCAATTGAATACACAACACGGCTGTGTACGACCATGGAGAAGTTTGCTAAATATCTTGCTGATGTTCGACGCTTGGACACTAAAGGTGAATACAAAGCCAAACTCGATGAGCTTGATAAAGAACACAACTTTATCATCCTACGCTCACTCAGCAACTACAACAAGGAAATACGGCGTTCAGGCCTGCCAGAACGCCTTCATCTCATCAAGGAGTGTCTTTCTCACGTGGCACAATACCACCACAACCTACCCCAACCTACCTACCTTTTTAATGAAAGGATAAAAGTTTGTCAAAACTGCGAAGGCAAATTAAACCTCAGGATGTTTTCATCAGAACTTTGCTGTGAGAACTGCGGGCTCCTAGAGCCTCTGGATGGTGTGACCTTTGATTATAACGAGCTCTATGGTGGTGATTACAAAATTACCAAAAAAGAAGGCCCACCAAACGCTACAACTTCAAAAACTATCTCAACAAACATCTGAAAATTTGTGAACCCTACGTCTGCTTGTCCTCCGAAGAAATACAAGGTGCAAATGAGGCCTTCAATTTCATCGAAGAACATCTACTGGATAGAATCTCTATGCCCTTTGTAGCCTGCAAAATCTTAGACGGGATACTACTACTAAAAGGGCCACAACGTGCTATTCTCAATTACTTCTGGCTACAAATTCCACAAAACTCAATATGGAAACACGAGCAAAAATGGCAGATAGTGCTTGGAAAGATGTGTCACGTTGTGTGACATTGCGTTACTTGTCACGCGTGACACATTGCGTGACATACCCAAAAAAGGGACAAAAACCCTTGCAGGGGGGTGCCGGTGGCTGTTCTTTGCCCAGCCTCGGCTAGGACTTTAACCGCTGACAAGGCGGTCGTCATTTCCACATTTTACCTCTGGGAGCGAGGGCGAGAACTCCGAGGAGAACTCTGTTTGGCACCCCCTGGAACCAGTAGGGCCAGAGCGGGCTCACCCGGGGGTACCGTCCACTGGAAGACATCCCCTCTACTCTGTAATTCACCTTTCGCACAAGCCTTTAAAAGGGATTCAGAAAGTTGGCCATCATTCACCTCCCTAGACTTCACCGAAATCTGTGAACTAAAGAATATATGGGTCGATTTTTCTATTTATTAGCGTTAGTTCAACAAGCCGCTTACTTGTGGTTTCGATTTTGGTTAACACTGAAAATTGAAGCAATACGCATGCGCTTTTAGGGCAATAAAAACCAAAATACTTTCTACATGAGCCAAAATACTTTATTCTACATGAGCAAAAATACTATACTCTACATGAGCCAAAATACTTTATTCTACATGCGGTTTTGAGACAATAAAAGCCAAAATACTCTATTCTGTATGAGCCAAAACACTTTATTCTACATGAGCCAAAATACTTTATTCTACATGCGGTTTTAAGACAATAAAAGCCAAAATGCTTTATTCTTACCTTGTAAGATTGAGAAAAATGTCAGACAAATAACATATGAAGTTGTGGAATCCATCCTGGAAGCATCACAGAAGGAATCATCATATGATCTGATCCTCATCATATGTCATATAAAACCAATCACCGCTACACAAGATATCTCCCGATGAAATTCCTCTCATAATTTTTTCAAACATTGCTGTTGATTTTGTTGCGCCGAGGTTAAGTAATTTTGTTTGATCTGGAAATAATTTTTGCTTGCAAGATAGAAGATAAATACCACATGCGAGTGCTGATGGTTTTTTTGTTTTGTGTACAACCCCTTTGTTTGGCAAGGAATTGTGTTCAAGGCTAAGGCCAAGCTGCTTCAAAGAACACATTCTGAAATAGGCGTCGACAAACAAGCCTTTGTTAACTCTCTCCCCGCTGAGAGCAAGGCCGGCGAGTTTGTATTTGATCACGGTATTGTTTAAGAATTTTATTGCCTGTGATCTTTCTGGTGTAAGGACACTTGAACTCTAACAAGACTATTGTCTCGTCTTTGTGTGAGAAATATCCGTCTGGACTGCAAGTGACCTTCCCAAAAAGAGGGTGATCCTTTGCAAGATTTAGAGAGCCCTTATATCCGAAAACTTTGACAGAATGTTTCTTCTCAAAGTATTCACGGACTAAAGGCTCAAATAATGTGCCCCAAGCGCAGGCCACATTTTTTCTCATATCAATGGGCTTTACTTTTTTGCGGATTAGACTTGACTGACTCTCAAATGGCGAAGATCCTGTCAAGGCAGAGATCTCCGATGCACCGATTGTGTTTTGTCTGGCTTTAACCCATTCTTCGCTCTTTTGAATCAGACCAGTCTCACGTGATTTCAAGAAGTCCTTGAATGCTTGCACGTTTGCCATTGCCATGTGGGTTGGTATATACAGGGGGTGGGATTTCTCCAATTGGTAATACCTCCCTGGGTTGGGGTGGTCTCGTACCGGAGCAGCATATATAAACAGAGTAGTATGGGGCGTTGGGGCGTTCTGGACCGCCCAAATAAGCATCCAAACACCTGAATTACCGGATGAATGCAATGAATCCGTGGGGGCGGTAATTCAGGTGTTTGGATGCTTATTTGGGTGATTCAGAACCCCCAACGCCCCATACTACTCCTCACACCACCGAATTCTCCGGACTCCCTCTTACATTTCTTTGCAAGTATTATTTGGCTTATTCCTCGTTCCAAAAACACACCGTATAAAATAGAAAAATAATGGCATATGTGTCGCATGACTTTGAAAACCAACACGAACATTCCTCTGACTGAATTAGCCTGCCATAACATGAACAATTCTCATTCTATGACGAAGCTATAAAATTAACTTTACCTCCTATACAAACTGTCATCTTCTCCGCCCCATCCCCAAAATATGTTTGAAAATCCGTTGATAACTTCAAAGTGCTCCTTCGTAAAGGAACTTGCCCCTCCAAAGAGAGTCTTATATTTCAAACTGCAAAAAAAGTAATAAATAAAAAAATTAGAAGAACTAAATCAAACAGGCAATCCACGTAAATCTACAAAATTATGTTGTTGAGTAGATTTCTTCTTTATTGCTTAGTTATGCTAAAAAGCTTTTGTCTACGAATGATCGTAGCTTACCACGAGTCTCCCTGAAGTTCGGTGTTTAGAGTGGGATTAAACTTGTGTACGCAAGGCCTGGGCTTGACTTCCTGCCAGAAGTTACGTACTCTCTCCTCCGTAGTAGTTCAATGAGGCATTAGAGAAATTCGAAAACATGCACTGTCATGACAAACTGACGCTTGAAAATTTGTTGGAAATAAAGTGTAAATCTTTATTTAACAAGTGGAAAGAAATTTTTTAGTATATACAAAATTTGAATAATTATCGGCTATTTCCGTTTTTAAACTTCCCGTGCATGACGTCATATGGTTGCTACTATTGCTAAGAATCGACGTTCTTTTGTAATTTGTGGCGAGCGAGAAATTTAAAGTAGCGGTTGTGTCTTGTTTCGTCTGACGCTGAAACATTTTTTCCATGTTTTACGGAGAAATTTAAAATAAGACTTTATTTCTAACAATTCAACGTCTGTGGATTTCAAGAGAAGAGGTTCCCTTTAAAGTGGTTTCACATACCCAAACAAATTCATGGGTTGTGTGAAATTACTCTAACCACCGGGTCGACTGTACCATTTTCAAAAGATACGGCATCACTGCCAACTTGGATGCATTATCTATGTTTCATTGTCATAGCTAACATACTGTGTGAATATATAAAAGACTGCAGGGAGGGGGGGAAATCAGTCATTCAAGACAGTTTAGTTACACAGGCATTCAAAATGCATGTGCATGTCACGTGCATGTCATGTGAACATGTCATGTGCACGTCACGTGCATGTCACGTGCATGCCATGTGCATGTCACGTGCATGTCATGTGCATGTCACGTGCATGTCATGTGCACGTCACGTTCAGGAAGGAAACTTTTCTTGACTTAAAGTGTCAACTTCGTAAAATAGCACCAAGTTCACGTTTCAGTCTGCTCCTTTCTCGATATTTTTGTACTCGAAAAAGGGAGTTCCCGAACCCCTGAAAATCTCCCCTATGTACGCCCTTGATCATTAGGTATAAAACTTGCCTATAATTAAATTTATCCACAGCAACTGACATATGCCTGGGTGATGAGGGGCAGCTGTACTTGTTACGATCATCTTCGGGTATCAAATCCACATCATGAAATATGAAGCATTCGTATTGGTCAAATTTCAGTGCTTCTTTAAAGCCAATGTTAAACAGCATGGCACGGTTAAATGGCGTATCTCCTGCCTGTAGAAATCAAAGGCTTCTATGAGCCAATACATGAATACGCAACTTTCGGACCCTCCCCTCCCCTCCCCTCCCCTCCCCTAGGCGTTTTGTTCCACCGACCCCCACCCCTTGCGTCCAACACCGTCCCCATGGGTAAGACAGGTGACGATTGCATATCGCGGACTCCATGTTCATCGACCCTCCCCTCCCCTAGGCGTTTTGTTCCACCGACCCCCACCCCTTGCCTCCAACACCGTCCCCATGGGTAAGACAGGTGACGATTGCATATCGCGGACTCCATGTTCATCGACCCTCCCCTCTCCTGGGCGTTTTGCTCCACCGACCCCCACCCCTTGCGTCCAACACCGTCCCCATGGGTAAGACAGGTGACCATTAGATATCGCGGACTCCATGTTCATCGACTCTCCCCTCTCCTAGGCGTTTTGCTCCACCGACCCCCACCCCTTGCGTCCAACACCGTCCCCATGGGTAAGACAGGTGACCATTAGATATCGCGGACTCCATGTTCATCGACCCTCCCCTCTCCTGGGCGTTTTGCTCCACCGACCCCCACCCCTTGCGTCCAACACCGTCCCCATGGGTAAGACAGATGACGATTGCATATCGCGGACTCCATGTTCATCGACCCTCCCCTCTCCTGGGCGTTTTGCTCCACCGACCCCCACCCCTTGCGTCCAACACCGTCCCCATGGGTAAGACAGGTGACCATTACATATCGCGGACTCCATGTTCATCGACTCTCCCCTCTCCTAGGCGCTTTGCTCCACCGACCCCCACCCCTTGCGTCCAACACCGTCCCCATGGGTAAGACAGGTGACCATTACATATCGCGGACTACATGTTCATCGACCCTCCCCTCTCCTAGGCGTTTTGCTCCACCGACCCCCACCCCTTGCGTCCAACACCGTCCCCATGGGTAAGACAGGTGACCATTACATATCGCGGACTCCATGTTCATCGACTCTCCCCTCTCCTAGGCGCTTTGCTCCACCGACCTCCACCCCTTGCGTCCAACTTCCCAGCCTCCCCTCCCTTCAACGGTGTCCCCATGGGTAAGGCAGGTGACCATTACATATCGCGGCTTGAAGTCATTCCATTAAAGCGGGGGTCCACATGAACGCCATTTTTTCGCCACTTGACATCACTTTAATGGAAACATCTCGTTCACATTTCAAGCAACCCAAAAACGCTATGCTCATCTCATGAATTTATGTTATGGGGTGTTTTGTAAATTTTTGGATGATTTTTGGGAGGAAATATAGTTTTTCTTAAACGATTTGTAAAATTAAGAGAAATAAGAAATATTGAAGATTTAGTGAAGTTTTAAAAATAGAATTTGTAGTTAATAATTAATAGACGGACTCCAAGTTAGTCCACTAGCAACCTGGGGTGCTTTGTGTGGGTATCAACTGTCTGTTGGTGTTCCAAAAATCATTTTCTTTCTTCTATCCCTTTTTAAACCTTTTAAAATTTTATTCTTAACCGAGCATTCGAGTGAATTTTGTCTTCAATGTATACTGCAGTAAATCATTAAACGGTTCGCGTAGCCACGAGTTAAAGACTAAACATCAGATGAAAAACTCCGTCACATTTCGTTATGACGTCGCAGTTTGTAATTCGTGTTTCATTTTGTTATAACGGTTATCGTATTTGTTAAAACTAAACAACAATTCAAAAGAGCACTTTACCAATACTATTTTGCTCAGTATTAATCACTGTCTCACCAATCTGTAACAACTATATTATTACTTCTATGTTTCAATTCCTTTCTTAGTAGTGTGTTTTCTCTTTTTCTTAAAAAAAATTGTAATTTAGTGATAGGGCATATAATAAGTTTACCTATATCTTGCCCTTCTCCATTTATTTTTTTTCTTATGTTGTTAACTTAAGAAAACGTATGTAATAATAAAAATGGAGTGAATAAACGAAAGAGATGATAAATAAACTGCGGAAATGGAATGGAATTAAATGAAGAAATGTTTGTTGCAGGTACAAGGGCAGTTATTTCATCTGCGATTAAAGCCTGAAAAAAAATTCAAGGGTATGAACGGGATTTGAGCTCGTGAAGAGTTGCATTTGCTGTGCGAAGCTCTTCCATACAACTGAGCTATGAAAGCCTCCTGTGTTGAGTGCGGCCAATGGACATTTTTACTGATACGATAGCCACATTGAGGCCCCGTCCACACGTATCCGGATATTTTTGAATCCGCACCTTTTTTTGTTGCGGATTGGCCTTCCCTCCACACGTATCCGGCGAATTCGGCTTACGAATCCGCTCTCCAGAGTGGAAATTATTGAATACGCTACGAGAACGGCATCGTGTGGACGGTCGAATCCGGATATTTTTTAATATTACGCTGGCGTAACAGTTTCGGATTCAGTCTTTAACCGCGCCAATTTTCAACATGGCCGACTGAAATGTTATCGCTTCACTTCTACTTGGACTTATTTCAAGTCTAATAATGTTTTTACCACAATTGCCGGTAATATTGCAATCTGATTGGTCGATGCGGGTGATAAATGAGAGTGCAGATAACGGTGCTGACCGGCTAACGTCACGCAATTTCTAAATATTGTGGGAAAAAACAGATTTCCACCGGTTTTCCGTGGTGTGGACTCTTATTTACAAAAACAATGAACTGCAAGGCTGATCTGACCAGCCTTGCAGTTCATTGTTTTTGTTCATTCATTTTTTTGGCTGGTTAGGTCTCTCGTAGATCCCACGTATCATTAGCAGCATTATCGTTTGCGGTCTTCTGCAGTTTACTTTTACTCTTATTTACCACGACTTACGTCACCACATGGTTAAAATTTGTTGCTGACTCACTCGGCTGCGCCTCTTGAGTCCACAACATTTTGACCATGTGATGACGTAAATCGTGGTAAATAACAGTCCGCACCACGGAAAACAGGTGATGTCGCAGCTCTTAGAAGGTCTCACACCAAAATTACAAAATCGCGCTGCTAGAGTAATTACTCAGTCACCTTTTGATACGAGCTCCAACCTCCTTCTCGCGATGCTTAAGTGGGAGAAGCTGTCTCTTCGTCGTAAAAAGCAGAAAGCTTTAATTATGTATAAAACATTGAATGAACTTGCCCCAGACTATCTTCAATGTCTCTTCACTCAACGCCACGTTAATGATTATAACCTAAGAAATCTTGAAGGAAAGCTTTCGCTGCCCAAGCCAAATACTAATTACCTAAAACGAAGTTTTTGCTACAGCGGGGCCTGTTTGTGGAACAACTTGCCCCAAGATTTAAAAAGCGTTTGTTCTATTGGGCAGTTTAAACGGGGTATTAAGAAAGTATCTGAGATATCGGATTCCCACACGGCAATCATGTAAAGCAGTTGTACAAGTTTTAATTTTTAATTATTAACTTAGTAACTGATGATTCTCCGTGTTTAAATAAAGATTTACATTACATTACATTACATTACATTACATTACATTACATTACATTACATTACATTACATTACACCACTGGCTTGCCACCCTTTGAGATAACAATAGGACAAACAACACAACAATGGACCCTAACCCTAAAAACAATAGCAGCTGTGTTTTACAACGCCAAAGAAAATATAGAGGCTTCTAAGACTACGTTTACACTAGAGAAGATTTTTCCGGATTCTTGACGAATCCGGAACATTTTGGTACCGGATTCGTTTTGCCGTTTACACGCAGATGGATGAATCCGAAATAAAAACGTCCCGGTTTGGTCGCGTCTCCGGAGATTTTGAATCCGAAATCTAAAGTGAATACTTTGTATCCGATTACTGTAAATCCGCAATGTTTTGAAGTGTAAACAGTTGTTCCCATGAATCCGGATACTTTTTTGCCTTCTTTGTAACCGCTCCCGCATGAATTTCCTCGGATTTATCGATGTGTGTAAACGGTTGGGAATCCGAATACCCTTTAGTATAAACGCCTGCGAATCCGAATACCCTAAATTTAATACTGATCCGGAAACATTTATGAATCCGGAAAAAACTCCTCTAGTGTAAACGTAGTCTAAGAGCTGCGACCCCACCGCCGAAAACCGGTGAAATTTGCTAAATTTACAGTTGAACTTGGCTTTGAACTTGGCCTTTGTGCATGCTCTGTTGACAACATTTAAAGAGGTGCCCTGGGTACTAGAGAGAATCCGGATACGTGTGGACGGGCAAATACGATTCGAATACGCTACGTGTGAATGCGAATATTTTCTAATCCGCAACAAAAAGTTGCGGATTCAAAAATATCCGGATACGTGTGGACGGGACCTGAATTCACCCCCCTGGGTATCCCACTGAAACTAATGTGTGCAAATTAATGTAATGACCATTGAAATTAATGTATTCCTTTGTTGGAAAAATCAATATGGCTGCCGAATTGGTAAATGGGTCTATTGTGATCGAGTTTTTATGATTTATTCGCAATTGCATTCGCAATTCGCAATAGCAATTGCATTGCTACGATTGCCGTATTGCATCTTTCCTTTGGATTTATTTTATTTTCAACGCATGCAGTAAACGTTGCATTTATTTTGCTCATTGCTACGATTGCCGTATTGCATCATTCCTTAGGATTTATTTTATTTTCAACGCATGCAGTAAACGTTGCATTAATTTTGCTCATTGCTACGATTGCCGTATTACATCTTTCCTTTGGATTTATTTTATTTTCAACGCATGCAGTAAACGTTGCATTTATTTTGCTCATTGCAACGATTGCCGTATTGCATCATTCCTTTGGATTTATTTTATTTTCAACACATGCAGTAAACGTTGTTTGAATTTATTCAGGGATGAACAAAAATATAAAGTTGACAAAGAGAAAAAAGGGTCGACTTATCGCGTTTTCAACATGTCGTTGACAAGTCATGGTATTATAACATATGTTTATTCGTTTTAGGATTTTCACAAGAATTACTATTCTTGTTATCAGTTGTATATGTGCATTATACTTACGATATATATTTTAATGTATGTATCAATAAAGCTTTGGGATGTAGTTTCAAGAATATTACCTGATAAAACAGTTGAAATAGTTTTTTTTATCAACGAAATTCCTATCATGAAAAGACTATTTGTTTTTGCTTTGAAGTTCCTTAAAACAGTGAAACACAGTGGCGGATCGGGAGGGCCCTGGGGGAACGCCTCACCCCTTTATCTTGTTATAAAGGGTCGGAAAAAAATTTCAGTCTCTAACATTTTATTTCCGGGAGTCCCCCTCCCCTCCCTCTTCTTATTTACCTCACCCATTCCCCCAACCCCCCATTCATCACCCCACCCCTTACGATGGAGTTTGGATCCGCCACTGAAACATACCTGTTCTATTACAAAGATCCTGTAGTCCAAATTCTGTTTCTTTAGCATGGGGTGCATGTGACGAACAAAGATTGACAAGTGTTCAGGACGATTACGGTATGGAATTATTAGCGCCATCTGGTGAGATAAGTATCAATATTAACTGTCTTATTTCAGACAGATGTAATATTCATCGTGTCACAAGTACAAGCGTGTGTAAAAGTATAACAAATCTGAGTCACCAACAACCTATCTCCTTCCTTACACCGGTCGGATGCATGCTACAAGAGACTCGTGGCGAACTACAATCTTCTATTTTTTCATGATGAACATTTAATACATCTTTCTCATTTTATTAGCGAGCTTAACATTTGCCATCATTCTTTCCTTATTGCCTTATTTTAGTTTTCTTTGCGAACAGCGAAACGAATGACCGTTCACGTACAAGTTGAAGCAATTACAACAATAATGCCCTGTGCATCACATCCCAACATACCTTGGGACATCCACGTGGTATAAGCATTGCACAAGGGCGTACCCAGCCTTTTTGCAAGGGGAGGGTGGGGGGACGAGTTTCATGTCGTCCGAAATCAGTCACCAAAGACAATTCGTCCATACAGGCATTCAAAACGCATGTGCATATCACGTTCATGCGCATATCACGTTCAGGAAGGAACCAAACATTTCTTGAAGCAAAGTATCAACTCCGTAAAATAGCACCAACGTTTTTCGTCTGTTCCTTTCTCGATTTTTTTGTAAGGATTCTGTTCTCAATTCTCATTAACCATTCTCGAAAAGGGGTGTTCTGGTAAATTGAAGTCCAAATTGAAGACATTTTTGTTTAGAGTAGCATATCCTCTGTATAGCTCTTGATTTTTGTAATCTCACTATCCGTCATACATACAGAATTGTAAATAATTACTTTTAATTAATCATTTTATTCACATAGTTTGTGTGGCGCATTTGATCATATCTACATGTTAATTTTCGCCATAGAAATATTAACTATTACTAGTGGTATCTATCGATAAGTGCCAACGAGCCAATGAATCATTGCTGTGGTTGTTAAGGGAAACAATGATTCAAAACCACAACAATTATTCATTCGCTCGTTGGCACTGTAGTTTGGTGTCAGAAACAATATTTCTTCCAATCTTAACAAAATTTTATTCAGTGTCAAAAAATTATTTTTGACAACATTATCGGTTTCACAAGTAATGTGTTTAAGACAATATATTGTTATTTTTGTTTAATACTGAGTTAGTGAACAAAAATGGCAGGATTGTCATAGACAAATTCGGCTAACGCATTGTTGTACCCAATTCAAACCTTTTGGGATAAGAACTCTTTGTTCGTCATATTTCCATATCAATGAAGCATTGACATGGAAATTATATGGAAATATTGTGAACAAAGAATCTTGTACCCAGAAGGTTTGAATTGGGTACAACAATGCGGTAGCCGAATTTGTCTATTGTATACAAAAGCATACTCAACAGGCTTGAAAATTAACTTTTTATGTAGCAGCAGTAGTACGTTTAAAATCAATTCAGGTCACATGATAATTATTCTTGTCTAATGTAACATTCTTAACTTTAGAAGTATTATTAAAGCTAGAACCAATACATTTATCTTCACCTGACAAAGATTTGTGTATTTGAGATGGCTTTGTTGTTTCCTTATACATCCTTACAGATTCTATTTTGTCACCCTTATTTTCTATTTCTTTTCTGTGGGCTTTCGTGTATCTTGTACGCTTTGTTGTCACAACTTGTTGATCACTTTCACTTTTGGTTATTTTCTTCCTCAGGCGATACCCTCTCATGTATGCATTTTGTTTAGCTTAACTTCAGCAGTTCTATATTTTGCCATAGATTTATTGTGTCTAACCTTTTTTGCATTAATATTAGCAGCACTTCTATTAGTATTCTCAAGCCGAGTACTAGATTGATTGTCAGAGGTTTTGAAGAGTTAAAAACCGAAGAGATAACTAAAATATCTTGATTCAGTCAAGAGATATCATTAGTTGAAATTTGCATTTGTGCTATTTTTAGTAACAAAATTGAAATTCAAATAATTATATCTCTTGCCTGAATCAAGATATTTTAGTTATCTCTTCGGTTTTGAACTTGTTTCAGCTTGCTCTTTCAGCAGCAGCCATTAAATGTATCAAAATGTAAAATTTGAATTTTGGCCCAATATTTGTGACGTCACTTTCCCGCCAAAAATACCATGAGAAAATCTGTTATTGGGAAAAATTTGAGGCCAATGGGATAAAAACTCATGAAGAGAATTTGTATAAAAAAAAACTTGGCCGAATTTCGATCAAAAATTTCCAAGCGTGGAATGGAGACAGATGTCGTAAAGCTCACAAAGCCCGCTCAAATACATAGAGTTTATGCTGACGTTTAAAGAAGAGATAAAACCAAGCGAGTCAAAATCTCACCTTGACCCTTGCTTGGCATTCTGTTGGCTTCCAGCTTCCGCCTTTATTGACCCAGCCATTGAACTCAATCGACATTTTTTTAACAAGATCTTCCATGTTAGGAACTGAATTGTCCACATATAAAGGTCCAACTGACAAAGTAAAATCAATCAATTAAAAAAATAATCGTAATAAAGCTTTCTAAGTAATAAATCGCACATGTATACGTACTTGATAGCAGTTAGCGAAAATTAGCGATAACAGGCAATCTATAACAATAGCGTTAACAAGAGCCAACCCCCCCCCCCCCCCCCCTCCGCCCTCCTCGGCTTACTAATCCCCGTCCCCACCTCTGCGTTTTAGAGCCTTTTTTGTTTTAGACCAACACAGACTGAAAACTCATATAGTAGGAAGTGAAGGTTGGGTCGTGCACGAGGTTAAGCGCGGTCAAACGAGAGAAATTTTCAAAAGTTAAGCAAAGTACTTAAAAGTTAAGGTTGTCATTTTCACTATTTTAAGTTTGATATATTACCAATACACTGTCAATTTACCAAATGTTTTGAAAGTTTACCAAAAAAGTTCTAAGCATTTAAAAAAACTGTGAACTGCAGAATTGCCGGCGCCATTTGCCAACATTATTTTGATCAAGCGTAAAGAGGTTTGGTCAGTTTTCAACAGAAAAAAGATCATCATTTTGAGAAAATTAAAAGATAGTAACGTCAACTATTTTTTTTTTATTCATCCTTGCCCATATTTCCATTTAATATTAAATAAAATCCCACTAAATAAAACGAAAAACGCCTCGTACGTTTGACCGCGGTAGATGCACGAGGAGGACTGAAGTGGTGGGTACAAGACCAACCTCGTCCCAGGACCTTCTCCGCTTTCAAAATCGTGGGGCGGGCGGGCGTAGAAAGTCCTGGACAAGGCTGCCAAAACACTTCTGGAATCGTGGAGTATTAGTTGTCACGTTCACACCATGAAATGGCGTTTTCGGAGGTTCTTGTCAGTGATTGGCAGCGGTGTTTGTTTTCGAGCAATCTGAAATGGTTGTGCAAACGAAACGAGGACATTTCATCATGTTTTGCACGACTGAAAATGCTCCAGGATTGTTGGAGTGTTTTTGCTTGTCATGGAGATTCTGCGCCCGCCTCGCCATTTTAAAAGAGGAGAAGGGCCTGGGGACGAGGTTGGGTACAAGATATCTCTCCCTCCCCAGTCCTTTCGCTTTTTTTCACTCGCAATTTTCCTTTCCGCCACTCCCGGCTATGTTAACTGCTGTTCTGTGCTATTCTCCCCTCCCATCCAAGAACAAGACACACAACAATATCTGGAGAATAATGGTGTGCCGCGGGTAACCAGCACTGTTTATTAACAACTTCAATCAAGCACAAACAAACTGAAATACTCTCCATAGACAAAGCGAAAGCCTAAGAAAAAACCTAAGCGAGCCGAGCACGCAACTGCCGCAGCAGAAGCTCGGAGGCCGGAAAAAACCTGCCCTCACCATGACAATAGAGCGCAGGAAATCTGAGTAGGAACCAAGGCTACGACTCGCTGGGCCATCCTACTCGACCCTTACAGAAAGAAATAAACTAAATATTCACAGACCTGGTTATCTGAATAAGATCGTTGGGAATAGCTTCTAGATAGCGATGCTTAGACTTGGGTTTTTCAAACCGGCATGCCTACCCTTAAAAGTAGAATCCAGAGATCTGAAACCAGGATCATTCGCGCCGTCAATTCTAATGCTATGGGTGCCATATGAACTTGCATCTGAAACAAAAGGTGAAACTGATACGATCTAAAAACGCTATATGCGGTAGAATAGCTTATCCCTAAGGACTCATGGAATTTCTCTTTCGAACGCTTGGCACAAACAATTCTGCGCACTATAGGACCACTAGAATCCATGGAATCTGGCAGCAGAGACAACAATCTCTCGGTAACCCCTACCGGACGTGCGGGCTTACGAGACCTAGCAATAACCGAAATATGCCCATCCAAGAGATTATAATTGGACAATTATTTTCTCTTGGCCCATCGCTGTACTGGTCGTTCTCGCGGCAAGCCAGACTAATCTTCATAAAGTCATCAAAAATGGAAATACCTTTCACTCCTATACTTAATATTTCACTTATGCGAAAAACTCCTGCATAGCCAACTAACAAAACAAAAAAACGAATGACTGCTAAAGAAAGGGAGGCAGAGTTCAAGCTCATAGTAATGTCAGCAACAATATCGTGAGATAATGGAAGCTTTGGCTGCACAGGTATTGCCAATTCTCTTCTTGCACCTTCCACAACGCTCTTCACCAGAGGGTGGTCTGTTGGTGAGTCCAACCCTGCTAGTCGGTGACCCCAGAGAATACTGTAGGTGGCGGAATCAATAACGGAAACGGAATGGCCCTTGCGCACTGCGTGCTGTACGAGTTCGATTAAGTAAAGAGCCACCTGCAATGGAACTGTAGGAGGAAAAGGAACTCCCAGTTTGGATTGCGCCCAAGACTTCCACTTTTGTCATCCTTGACTGTACTTCCGAACAGTATCAGCTGCACTGGAACCCAACAAAAGGTCAATCCGCTGCGGAACCAAAGGCTGCAGCGACACGTCTTCAATATTCTCGCGAAGCCCACGAACTGCAAAAGATCTTAAAGAAAACAAAAGAAATACACTGTGAGAAATAAACTTGACATGGTTGCTGCAAGGAGGACAGAAACAAAATGTACTCGAAATTCATCGGGCAATAATACGTAAGCCTGCGCAATCTAACACTACCCACGAAATGCGTAACAAGGGACTGCTGGACGCAGGCCAGCGACAAAAGGGTACAATATGATCAGGTAAGACTAACATGACACGAAATGAGAACTCAAGGGTACACCACTGATACCCGAACATATAGGTACTTGACTGCCAAATACACGCAGCAAAAAACATATGCACACCACCCGGTAACCGCAGAAAACACAGGCTGCTCACGAGTCAAAGAATCGAACTTCGCTTTTAGAAACACACCGCCCGGTAACCGCAACAAACACAGGCTGCTCACGGGTCAAAGAATCAAAACTTCGCTAAACACACCGCCCGGTAACCGCAGAAAACACAGGCTGCTCACGGGTCAGAGAATCAAACTTCGCTAAACACACCGCCCGGTAACCGCAGCAAACACAGGCCGCTCACGGGTCAAAGAATCAAACTTCGCTAAACACACCGCCCGGTAACCGCAGCAAATACAGGCCGCTCACGGGTCAAAGAATCAAACTTCGCTAAACACACCACCCGGTAACCGCAGAAAACACAGGCTGCTCACGGGTCAAAGAATCAAACTTCACTAAACACACCGCCCGGTAACCGCAGCAAATACAGGCTGCTCACGGGTCAAAGAATCAAACTTCTCTAAACACCGCTCGGTAACCGCAGCAGAGACTAGCTGCTCGCAAGCCAGAGAAAGAAAAAATCAAAAACTCTCTAGACACAGCGCCAGGTAGTCCGAATGCCAAACTATTGTATACGCGTATTAATAATCGAATATAAAAACAGGAAATAACAGTCATAAACAGATACGAGATGAAATGCCATGCACAACTTCAGTGAACGGCTTCGGCGAAAGCTAATCTGAAATCTGTGCGAACCGATCTACAGTATGAGGACCCATCGGCTACCTAATTGAGCGAAAACTGCTGTGCTTAAGGATCAATCGTCCTTGTCGACGAAACGACTTAGAAGATCAGCTCTGACATAGGCCTCGCGAGGAATGCACCTAGCATCTATCTGAACATAATTCTCTAAACACAGCTATCAAATGCTGAAGACTGCAGATGATGCTTGAAGCTGCCAACCGAAACGATCTTAGAAGCATTCTCGTTGTCCGTAAATACTCACTTAACCTTCTTGTGCCTTAGAGACGATACATGCGCTTGTAGAACATAGAAAATGGCCTTAAGCTCTTGGAACGTCGAACTTGCTGACTCTCAAATGGACTAAACATACCGCTGACAGGCTGATTGCTCAATTTAAATTGAAATCCACCAAAAGTGTAGTCGTTAGCATCACAGAAAATAGCCGCCTCCGGAGAAAATTTAGGTTGAATCGCATATCCGTTAAAGGGCTTCAATGTTAGCAAACCAAAAACGCAACTCTTCTGATAAAGGAACGGAGATAGAAAATGAACAATCCCAGCGAGCTCGAGCTTCAATAGTTGAATAAATCTGTCTAGTGAATAAACTGGCGCTAGGACCGACGGCTAAATGCAAAGAGCTCATAAAGCCGGCCACTCTAGCAAGCTCTCTAAAGGTAGCGCTGCTCAACGAAATCAAAGTTTCAAGGCTGCTTAAACAATTTACCTGGAAGGAACTCGAAACTGCATCTGAATGGTGTCAATAATAAATCCCAACCACTGTCCGACTTGCATAGGCTCAACATTGACTTCTCCCCGTTGATTTTTAAACTGCTTAAAGCCAAATCATCCTGATGCAGCAAACTAGCCGCAGCCGCAGTCACTCTCTCAGGGTACCCAGAGATACCGTCGGCTTAAGAAAACGAAACAACGATGGCTCATGGAGCGCCAACGCTAAATCAAAGGACGCATTAGTTGGCAAAAACAAAAACGCGCAGAACTTAATCCAAACGGAAGGGCCTTGAAAGAGAAAAATCGCACTTGGCACCAAAGGGCCAGGAAAACCCCAAACATTTCTGATGATCCGAAAAAATCTCAACGTGACGATACCCAGATTCGAGATCCCACGCGAAGAACCAGTTTTGTTCTGTTCGAAGACTTGGAGAGACAACTCAAATCTTCGTACTCAAAAGAATGCTTGTAAAGGCAAGGGTTCACATGCCTGAGGTCAATGACCAGTCTGAGCTTCTTCCCTTCAGCGACGGACAACGGGTTGACACAAAAAGGTGGCTCTGAATGCTCCTGAATGCAATCGCTAAGCAATAATTTAGAGATAGAGAAAGCGTCCTCGACAAACTGGGAATAAATTCCGGCATAACACGAATCCGGAAATATCACAAAAGGTAACTTAAAACCTTCCGAAATAATGTCTAGGATAAACCGCGAAACGCCGATGGTTGACTTCCAATAACTTAAACACTGTTTTAGGCGGCCTTTCACGCCAGTGGAGCCTTCCACCAACTCGACCCCACTACTTAATAATCAGATAACAAGGGGTACTCATCTGCTACCACAATATCAATGTCAACCTCGGCAGTGAAACTTTCAGCCGTTAGTCAACCCCGGCTTGGCGCTTGCCTCGAAGACGCAGAGGTGGCAAAGTTACGAGGACAGTTTCGGAACAAGTGGTCGAAGTACTGGCACTGAAAAACAGAAAAAAGAGAATATATAAACTTAGTGTGTAAACAAAAATAAATGAACCAGTGCTGGTAACACGCCGAGAGAAAGAATATACATCCAACACTTGCTTAAATACTTCTATACAGAACACCCAGGAGACTACATAGCATAACTAACATAGAAACACCCGTGAAAACCCCAAACCACATGTGTCGGATTCCGAAACGCACAGAATACAAATATATGCTAAACTTCGTATCGCACATATTGTGCTATTCTGTGCTATTCTCCCCTCCCATCCAAGAACAAGACACACAACAATATCTGGAGAATAATGGTGTGCCGCGGGTAACCAGCACACCGAGGGTAAAAAACAAAGCAGAAAAGTAAGACGCACACAACAACAACAACAACAACTCGAAGTGGCTGGTAAAAAGGCAAAACCGAAATTAACGAAAAAATACTTAACTTATAACAAGGGCCAATCCTGTTCCGCTGAACTCTTGACTGAAGAATACCAGTCTGTCCTGGAAATCTAGAAGGAGGCGAAGACTCAGCACCCCGCGCCGACTTAACCTCCCTCGAGGAACGAAATATACTTCTCGTCTTCTGAATTCGAAGCCAATTCGTCCGATAGATACTCATTGAAAGTGGACCAGCCAAATTCACTTCTATCGGCCAACTTCAGTTAATGACTCTCATACAATCGCTTCTCGGTCAATTCAATACCTTCTTCAATAGCATCTTTGGCCTTTTCGTATTTGGCATTCGCCATAGAATCCCTAGCTTCTGTAAGCGAGTCGAGCACTTGCTGCTGATGCGCGAACTGCTTCTTGTTACCCTTCGATCTGAATTCAATCTCGCTCCTTGTGACCCGCTTAACTGCCGACGACACCGACACCTCGAGCTCGTCTGACAAACTCCGCTTCAGATCGGAAAGCCTTGCATCGATAACCGAAGTAAGGTTTTGTGATAAATTCGAGAAAGTTGACGAAACAGGGATCACTACAGTTTGGATCGACGCTAGAAACTGTAGAAATGCGGATTCAGTCGAAGTCATGTTCGGAACCGTTTGGCAGAGGCATCGAGACGGGAAAATAAATGAACCAGTGCTGGTAACATGCCGAGAGATAGAATATACATCCAACACTTGCTTAAATACTTCTATACAGAACACCCAGGAGACTACATAGCATAACTAACATAGAAACACCCGTGAAAACCCCAAACCACATGTGTCGGATTCCGAAACGCACAGAATACAAATATATGCTAAACTTCGTATCGCACATATTGTGCTATTACTAGCTTGTAAGGGACTGGTGCTGAACATAAAAAGGTATCTCCTAGCAACATAAACAGGATTTCCTTTATATATTGCCCAGCCCCTATTCTTAACCTTGCTTCTTTTATTTAGTTGTATAGTTTCTCAAAAGTGTTTCGCAGGGTCAATTCATTTGAGAACGTTTATCCAGTTTTATCACATGGATGTAAACAAATTCTTTCTGACTTGTCTGGGCGAGTGCATGATTAGATGTAATTACTTCTAGATCCCTTACCTAGATCTTGACCTATGTCGGGACATAAGCGTCCATTCCAAACAGCTTGGCGTTCATTTACGTTCGATCCGTTTTGCCCTTGGTGATTCTCTATTAATCCTTCAGCCAGTGTATTGACATATTCACTCTGTAACACACCCTTTAATTTTACCCTCTGTTTCGATTGTTGTGAAATATTGACAGTGTAATAAACCATTGTAACAGAAGACAAAATGGCCAAGACTAATATGAAGAACATGACCCTTTTTAGCAGGGTGTTTATTCCATTTCTATGCACAAAGGAAAAGTAATCCTTCTTTAGGGGAGTTGTGATCTTCATAAAACAGCACCTGCAAAGGATATGAATTGTCTTAAACACATGTAACCGTTTTCATTTATTAAGCTTAACGTGAGCCACAGGCCATCCACTCCGCCAAAGCAGTAAGCATTGCTGTAACATGATGGCAAAAAAACATAGAATGCATGATAACTGCAGCAACAAACCGTTGAAAATGGCCGGATTTGGGCTTTCAGACCTAGATCAGTATTAATACTTGAAGTAAAACAAACGAAACGGCAAACTGATCCTTACAAAAGCAAATAAAATAAAATAAAAGTGGAATATAATAGTGCCTAATATTTCGCTTTGCAAAACAAAGCTTCTTCCGGGGCTAACACCATAAATGATTACAACTGTTATAACGTTATAGTTTAAAACTAATGATCTGCTGTGATGGGTTATGCCTTTTGCAGATCACACAATTAGAATAGAATAGAATGAAATACAAAAACAAAGAATATGATTGGTGAAGGGTTTGACGGGTGACAAACAGAACTGACCAGTGATGAGAAAGCTTATGAAGTTCGTCACGTCTGTTGATTCCAAGTGGTTCTAACGATTTTGCTTTGTCTATGAGGTATGCTTCACGCGCTTTCCGTACAGAATCTTTGTTATTACGTATTAATTCCAGCCGTATAAGTTGCATATCCTTAGTAGAGTGTCTCGGTATTAAAGTGTTCTCCTCTCTATCGCTGCGCTCAGTCTAATAGAAAACATTTCCCATGTAAATACTAGAGACAATTGGAGGGAGCCGACCAGCCATCTGGATCAACCATCTTAACTGTATTCACAGTAAAGTATAATTCTTACAATGTCTGTATGCGTAAGCACATCGCAAAGCATGGCCCGCGTAAGGGAAGTCTGTTCAAAAACACAGTATGCATTGTAAATGATACGAAAAATTGAATGTTTACATAACGGTTGTAGCGGCGATTAAGCCGGATGCGAAAAAACAGTGAAAAATCTCCTAACTCGGAGAAAAAACTGGAAACTTATTATCCAAACCAATGCAGAACCACCTTAACCTCTGAAGTTTTACCGAAAGTAACGACCCTTGTTACTTTCGGACTGAGCAGCATTGTACAATTGCTACTTTCGAGGAGTCGTTACATTCGGAAGTATTGCTTCACCTTTGCAAACAGATGACTCTCCGCCAATAGAGTTACTGAGACTTATTTTCATCTGGAAAGCACTTTTACTACATACCAAAAACCTGTTTACAATTGCCCATCTCGCCAATAGTAACCTATATATTGTTCGTAATTATTTATCACAAACAACCGGGTATAAAGAACAAAAATGTAAACATACCAGCGTTAGTCTTCTTCACTCACTGTCCTTTTTAGAGTGTATAATCATTGAAAAAGGCTTCTTTATTTACTCTTTAAGTCCCGATAGTGATCATCAACAAATTTCTCCTCAGTTGTAATACCAATAAGTCGAAGTGATTAATCAATCAGACAGGTCATGAGAATTAAGGATATGATATCATCCAAGATGAATTCTCTTGATATTTCAACGACTTCTCCCCACTTTTTATATACGAAACTTACGGGAGCAAGAAACTTGTATTTTGATATTTGGAATTAAGGGAAAGAGGCTGAGGAATTTTATTAGTGTCTCTTTAAACATGAGAAACATTTTTATCTCGCATGACAACGGTATCATTGCTACTCCGCTTTTAGTTGAAAGGAAATATAAACATGCAAAATGCTATAAGCCTCAGCTTTCTATTTCGCCGGTGTTTTCATCGATGTTTGAGAAACTTTCAATCTGTGGATAAGGTATTCTCTCGTCTAAAAGGCAGGACATTTATTTAAAACTGTGTTCACTTCTAATAATCGAAAGAACAAAAATCACGCGCCCAGAAATGATTTCTTTTGATACCTCAGTAATTGTCTGAACGAACCTTTTGTTCTTAATCTTTGGACTTGAATAATATAGTTTTTTCTCGTGAAATGTAGGTTATTTTCTTAGCAAAACTAAATCCGTTTGAAGCGTCCTTCACTTGGTATTTAGTATAGGATTTAAAAAAAAAGCGATGAAAGACTTATGGCCCTGTCACCGCTATTGCGTATCGTACTAGCGTATGACAGCGTATGAAAAATATCACTCATACGCTGGTATACGCTGACATACGCTAGGGGTACGTTAGGCATAGGTTGTATACATTTCATGCAGGGTCGTATGCGGTGGCATACGCCGGCATACGGCGAGGCAGAAATTTTTTTTTAAGCATGCTTAAAAATTTTGTGCGTATTCGGACGTATGGTTTATACGCTAAACATACGCTAGGCATACGCTGAATACGCGAGAGTTACGCCAGAGGTACGTTACTCATAAGTCAGGTACGCTGGTCATACGCTGTATTGTCAAGGGAATTTTGTGCGTATGAAAATTTATTTATGAATTTTCATACGCAACTCATACGTTTGTTTAATACGCAATAGTGTGACAGGGCCTTTATTTTGATCTGGATTGCGCTATTCAAAAAGTTGCTTACAGAGCACATCTCGCCAATAGTAACTCAGTATTGTTCACAATTATTTCCCGAGTCATTCACTTGTTATTCAGTGGGAGTTAGATAAAGCGACTGAAAGTACTTGAAAATCGAATTCTTTCATATCGTTATGATCGGATAAACGAGCGAAAAAAGTTACCTTTTTTTGTGTTTCAAGTATATCGTTCCGTAACTTCTCGTCCATTCGCCATTTGCTGCCTTTGAACTCTCGGCCGGTATTTTTTCAAACTGAGCGAGAAGATAACCCCCCGGGGGGGGCACTCTGCAAATTTTTGGGCGGGAGTGTGCCGCTGGGACTCTGAGACCCTTAACCTATACTAGACCATTTTAGCTGCATTTTGCAACCCTATTCTAGACTAAACACCGAAAAATCCTACCCTATCCTAGACCTTTTTTAGACTCGCTATTTTCCAGAAACGCGTTCACTATCACAGTCTAAGATACCAGTGGTCAGTAAAAATGCCCAAATCATAATACACTATAATGCCTAATACATACATAATACCTAAATTAAAGATTACTTTACTGCTACACGATTTCTGTTTGGCGTTTGTATAACATATTTGATAAGATTAAAGCACCTATATGTCACCACAAAACATTGTCACAAAGATCAAATCTCTACGCGAAACGCTACTTGCAGTAGAAGCGTTCTAGGCGTTCTAAGCGTTATAGCGTTCTTGTTACAACTTAGTTAGATATTTTTCATGTAATCTTATATTAGTCAATCATGTGCTTGTTATCTATATTCAAGTTTTAGAGCCGTTGTATATTATTTTCACTCCAACGCTGGCCCTGTAGAAGACTAGTTCTATTAGTCGAAATATTGGCCATTAAACCTGCCCTTAATTTCCGTTGGACTAGCTTTGCATTTTAAATGGTTTTTCTACACTTTGGGTGACGTCTAGTACTCGCATCCCTTCATAAAGGAGATCCGGAAAGAAAGTTACCACTATTTATCGTAGTGTTGAGTGGTCCTCTGCATTTAAACGTTTTATACAGAAACGTCCTCTTATCTCTTATGGGTGAGGGTCTAGCTATGTTTTGAGTTGTGTATAGCGCTTTTCAAAAGGTGATTATATTGAATTGAGAGAGGAAATTACACCATGAGACAGTTTTAGCATTTAAGCTCACATTATTGTGTGTTGTGCAATTATCAGTTCTAAACCAGTCAAGAAAACAACGAACACTTACCAGTTTTGGGCGGGAAAATCCCACTCGTCATTCGTTGTAAGTAAAAATTCAACCTTTATAAACGGAATCTTCTTTTTTTTCACGTCGTGAACATGTTTATTCAACAGATTCGGGAAAATTAATCAACATTCTTGATTTTACATGACAACCCAACTGTTGCTGGGAAAGCAGCCTATAACTGAATATTCAAAAACGAGAATGCCATCGTTTCAATTTGTCTTCAAGGTATCTGAAACATTTAGCCTGTGAACAGATCACTTTTAAAGGTATTGGGTTAAAGAAAATCGGCAGCCGAACTAACCGAGCGAGAACGTCTTTTAATTCAATACCCCTTGCGTTCAAAACCTTGAAACGTTATATGCTCAAATTGTTCAGAAAGATGATTTTACAACCGAAACCGAGTAATCATTGGTAATTAATTACAAAGGTGTCATAATCTTTTAATGCGTAGTTTTCCCTGGGGAAGGGAATCCAGTAAATAACAGCGTGTTAAATAAAAATTCAAAGACACCAAAGAATAGTGATTCATTATTATGATCAACATGCCTGCCATTACCAGGCTGCCATGGAAACCAGGCTGTCATGGAAACCAGGCGATCAACTGTAATCAATTCTTGTCACAGCCTTTTCACTTTTTACCAGGCTCGATTTTCAGGCGCGGGCGCACAAAACGGCTGGTAATCGAGCCTACGTTTTTACAGGCTGAATTATTTTTAGATTCGTTTTTCCCGGAAAAATAAAAATAAAAATAAAAATTAAAATAAACATTAAAATATATGTTTCCGCTCAGCATAGACGAAACCGATAAATGGAATTAAACAACAGTAGGAACATATCATGTCCTTATCAAGACCCAAGTCAAAGATCGTTCTTGTTCTATCGAAGATACATCTTGATGATTGAGGTCCACTTTTTTCACCGTCTTTTTCTTCGCGGAGAACCTCGACTACGAAGAAGACCCTGGGGACGAGCTTTGGCTTCGCACAGCGGTCGACTTCAAAATGACAAAACAAGATGGCGGCCGCCCGAGTGCAAAAGAAACACAACATTTGGTAATGAAATTGTACGTTATTCATCGAGTGATTGGGTTTTAAAAGTAGCTTTACTATAAGGTTAGGCTAATGATAGTTATCTGTTGTTGATTTTTAGCATGGTTTCCGATTTCTTCTACCCAAACATGGGCGGGGTAGAAAGCCATATCTATCAAGTATCACAGTGCCTTATTCAGCGAGGACATAAGGTAAGCATATTTTAACGGATAGCTTTGCAGGAGTGACTTTGCTGTAACTCCCCCATGACTTGATTGAGTCCAAATCAAAAAATAAATATGATGATGAAATGATGATGTTAGTAAGGCACAGATACCCACATGGCTAGTAAGGTTAGTAAGGTGTTGATGTTAGTAAGGTCACAGATACCCACATGGCTGGGGCTTTACCGAGTTCTGCAGCATAATGCACCTACATGTAGAAGTATTGCTAATCCCCCTACAATGCACCTACTATACCTGCCAGGTCTCACACCTTAGGCGTGCACGCCTGTAAGTCCAAAACTCCGATCTCACGCCTACTCACGCCTATGGAGCAATTTCTGACGCCTGACTTACAGATTTGAGCTATCAGCCTTAACTGATCACATGATCCAATTGAAAATATAGTTACGTTCTTGAAAATATGGCACTTTTTTGTAGGTTTTTATCGTTCTGAACAGTACAATTACAGCTGGATGTTATTAAACGGAGGTCTGAGGTCCATGTGTTACGCCGTTAGCGATCGAAACGGCAATAAGGGAAGACCAGCCCGGACTTTAACACTAGACTGTTTATTTGCACTATTGAAGAAGTAGTCAACTGAAAAATAGAAACGTTTACAAATTACTATAAATTTCTCTATACATTTCGGCCACGCAGTGATTAAACACACTTACATTTTGTGTTTCTTTTTCCGTGTCTTTAGTCCGTTGAGTTGCGGTCTTAACTTCTGTAACTTTCGTCGAAATGTACTTCGCGGCTTGGTTAAATTATAATTTTCCGTTACTTGAGTTGTATGCTTTATATATTTATGAATATATTAAATGACACCTTAATTTCTCCCGCTCCGCGGAAGTGAGGCGATAGTTTGAATACACATTCCGAAAGGCGCGTGAAATGCAGATCACTCCGCCCCAGTACGGAAATTAGATATGTTTAACTATTTCTAACTGAGTAACGACTATAATAAATGTTACAGCGTTCAGTTGTAAGAAATGCCAGAAAATAGCACAATGTCTATCACCTCTGTGTTCTAGCACGATTTAGGAAAGTTCTGCATTCAGTTCCTGTTTTGTTGCAACAAGACACAATTTGTGGATTGGTCTGTCGTATTCTCCATCTTGAGTCTTTATCCTTGCTTTCCTCACTAGTCCATCATTTCCTGGATAGGTGACAATGACATGCGCCAGCTTCCACTTTGACCTTTTGTGACTCGGGTCTAACTCCAAAACTAGATCATCAACTTGAACATTTTCTCTTGTGCGGAACCACTTGTTTTTGGGTAACAGATTTGGTGCAAAGTATCGCATCCAGCACTTCCAGAATTCATTGACTTGGTCTTGCGTGCTTCTCAGAAGATGCCTCAGGTTGATCCTTTCTTCAGGTTCTGGTTGAGGGGGTGGAAGATGATGACCAATGAGAATATCGTTGGGTGAGATAGGCGGGCTTTCCCAGATGTTTTTGGAACTTGTATAAAGCGGACGGCCGTTGATTACATAGGTTGTTTCCGCGAGAAATGTTCTCCATTGCTCTTCGGTGAAAGGTCGATCCTTGCACGTAGCATTGAGGCTCTGTCTAACAGACTTGATGAGGGTTTCCACGACTCCGTTCTGATGACTTGCGTGAGGGATGTTCCATTGCCATTTGAAGTCACATGAGAAGTCTTCAGAAAGAACACTTTGAATTTTGGGCATGTTCCAGTTCAGCATAATTTCGTTTAGGTAACTTTGCGCACCAACAAAGTTCGTTCCACAGTCGGACCAACAAACGTTGGGGTGGCCGCGCAGGCTCGCGAAACGGCGAAAAGCCATCAAGAAGGCATCGGACGTTTTGTCGGTGACCAGCTCCAGGTGAACTGCCCTTGTTGTCATGCAGGTGAAAATAACTACTTGAGCTTCTTTCAGTGTCTTCCGATTGAGTTTAATATGCACGGGTCCAAACATGTCAATGGCGGTGTTGGAGAAAGGGGGGAAACCTGCTGCCACTCGTAGAGACGGTATCTGCCCCATAAGCTGGTCAAGAGGTTTCTTGCGAAGTTTTCTGCAAGTGATACACTTTGCGGTGAGAGCTTTGGCCATGCTTCGGACTCCTACGATCCAATACTTTCTTCTGGCCTCATGTATTAAGCTTTTGTATCCACAGTGACTACGCTTGTTGTGTAGGTGACGCAGTAGTAACTTGACAAGAGGATGATCACGTGGCAGGATTACTGGATTTCTCAATTCTTGTGGTAGTGTCGTGGCATCTTTCAGTCTTCCGTGAGCTCGGAGTAGACCGTTTTCGTCCATCTTCGGAATCAACTTCTTGTCGATAACGGAAGGATCTAAGTCACGTTGACACCACTTGAAGAGAAAATTCTCAGATTCTTTCAATTCTTCGACGGTGATAGGGCCTGTATTTCTATTCTTCTTTCTTGCGTTCTCAGGGAAACGGCGTACGTAAGCAAGAGTTCTCCTTAATTTTGGAAATGTTGAACAGGTCTTCAGCAACTGTTGAAGAATAGGGTTACATGTGTCTTCTTTCTTGATTTGTTCTGGCATGGCGTTGACTGCTGATGTACATGTGGCTGCTTTGTGTTCCATGGACACGTTAGCTTTCTCAGTTGTCTTCATTTCCTTTAAGACTTCACTTTGAATGCTTTGGTCATCGAGTTGAAAACTGGGCCATTTGGTTTCGGGCAATTGCAGGAACGTGGGTCCATCTAGCCAACCTGTAAGTTGCGATGGCTCGGTTCCTCTGGTAAGAGTGTCAGCTGGATTACTCTTTGATCTTATGTAGCGGAAGTCTTCCACACCGACAGTTTCTTGTATCTCGGCTACTCTTGCTGAAACAAAGGGTTTAAATTTTCGTGGTGGGGTTCTTATCCAAGACAGTACTGTTGAAGAATCCACCCAGAAGACTTTCTTGCACTTTGGATGTTAACAAACTGCAATGATGTTCTGCAAGTATCGTACATTCTTGCGAGTGTTAAACAACCCATGAGCTCCAATCTTGGGATCGTCTTCTTCTTTAACGGAGCAACAAAGGACTTGATAAGGATAGGGACGCACTTGAAACTACCATTCGTTACTCGTTACCTCCCATCGGAGGAAAATGACTGCACCATAGGCTTTTTCGCCTCCGTCACAGAATCCATGCACTTGTGGTACACCAACTGCATGACTTGGTTTCAGTTTCCGATCGAATTCAAATGCCAAGAGGTGATTCATGGTTAGTGCATTCTCCACCCACTGTTTCTGGATGCTCACTGGTAGGATCTCGTCCCAGTTGTAACCTGAAGTCCACAATTCTTGTAGATCAATTCTGAACTTGATCGCTACGGGCAACACGAGACCGATAGGGTCCCATAATTGGCCAACAAGACCTAGGCAACGTCTCTTTGTCAGGACACCAAGCTGGTCGAGGTCGTTCTTTTTCAGGGTAAACTTGTCTGTCTGTTTATCCCATCTTAGGCCAAGTAGATCTGTGAACTTGTGATCGTTAGATTGGTCGATTTCTGCTTCATTTGAATGCCAGGTTTTGATCTGGAAGTGTCCTTTTCCGAGAATAGTGTCAATGTCTTTGGTGAGTTGTTTTGCTGTTGTTGCACTTGCTCTAGATCCGCCGACATCGTCCACGTACACATGGTCTTGAAGTTCTTTCGCTGCTTCCGGGAACTCTGCTTGAGATAACTTTGCGAGCATGTTGATGGCGTTAGTTGCAATGTCAGGGGCAGGTTTATCGCCAAAGTTCAGCCTAAGCCATTGGTACACAGTTGGTGGATCGCTTGGCTTACTCCTCCACAGGAACCTGTGATAGACTTGATCGTCTGGGTGCACCAAGATTTGGTTGAACATTTTGCGCACGTCCCCAGTGTAAGCCACCTCGTCCCATCGCCATGCTGCCAATACATCAAGAAGACTATTGATGAAGTTAGGTCCTTTCTCGAGACAGTCGTTGAGGGACAAACCATCGTGACCTTTTGATGACGAGTCAAAGACGAGTCGAACTTGCGTAGTTCTCTCTGGTGTAAACACGGCTTGCAAAGGAAGGTACCATTCAGGCTTTTCATGGTCAACTTGTTCAGGTGGAACTTTAGTCACAAAGTCTTGATCCAGTAGCTTTTGGACTTCCTCGTCAACGACTTTGAAACAACCTTTCTTCGCGAACGATTTTTCAGCAGACAGCAGCCGCTTCAGAGCAATGTCGTAATTGCTTTGTTTGGGAGGTCCACTTTCCTTTCAGGGCATCTTGACTTGGATTCTACCGTCAACTAACGCAGTCGAGGCTGCTAAAGACTTCACAAACTTGCTTTCATGGATCAAGTTATTGCTGCATGCACACAGTTCAGTTGGTTTGACACCAAGGAGGTCTTGCTGAAGGAGCTTCTTAATATCCTCCACAACGCTTACTGTTCCAACTTCTACTGACTGAATTTCTGATATGCTTGAGTTGTTTGACTCGAACTGTCCCAGGACATACCATCCAAAGCAGTTTCGTTTTGCAATGGGTTCTCCTGGTTCTCCGGACACTGTGTGGATATCAAGGAAGGCTTCTATGAGGTCTGTGCCAATGAGGAGATCAATGGCTCCGCCCGAAAGGTGCAATTTATCAGAAATGTTCTTCAGATGAGTGTATTGTCCAACTGAACCTTTAGAAATCATTTTTGCGTTGCTGCAAGGCTTTGCTACAGTGTACACTTGAATGGACTTCGTAATATCTTCATCTGTAGGCGAGGCAATCGCGATATCGATTATTTGGGAAGATTCACTCTTCTTCCTTCCTCCAGCCAGATTCATAGTAAGTTGAGTTGCTGATCCATTTAAGCCAAGTCGTTTAGCTGCAGGTTTGGAGAGCAGGCTGGTGTTAGACCCAGAGTCTAACATTGCAAGAATCCCGACAAAGTTCCCATGTCTGTCCATTGCTTTAACCTTTTGAACTGGGCACAGTCCAGTGACGGGTTTTAACTTCCTTTCTTGACTCACAGCGTTACCTTGGACGTTGCCACTAGCCGGAGCCATAGTTGAGGGGCCTTGGACTTGACTTTGGAACGGAGCTGTTTTAGGATTTAAGCTTGTGTTTGTTTCGCCAGTAGTCTTTTCATTGTGTAAAGACCGATGGTGATTTTTTCTGCATTTGTCGCAGGTTGAACCGTCTGGCTTTTTGCAATCGCTTGTGTGATGCGTTCTAAGACACTTGCGACATCGCCAATGTTGCTTAACGATCTCCCACCTTTGGTTGACTGATGCATTATGGTACATTGGACAGGCAGCGAGATGATGTTTGGTTTTGCAGCCAAGTGGACATGTGTCATCATCAGCTTCTTCACCACTCGCAGCGTTATTGTCTGACTTTTTGGATCCCTTGTCTCGGCGACTTAGTTCATTCTGTCTTTCCTCAGGGTTGGTACTACTTTTGCCTAGAGAACGAATGCTGGCTTCCTGATGTAACCAGGTGATGAGGTTGCTAACGGTTTCTTCTTTTCCCTCGCGATTCATCTCTCTACCAAAGTCTGAGTTGTCGTTTGGATCAAGCTTAGACAGAAGCTGAGACATGAAGAATGGTGCTTCAGAGGACTCTAGCACAGGGCACCCATTAGCTTCCATATCGTTTACATAGCAAGATATTGTTGTGGCAAATTGTGTGAAGGACTTGGAATCTCGTTTGACTGACTTGAGATTGTTTATGTCAGACAGCAACTGATCCATCAATTTTCGCCTGTCTGCGAACTCGGTGTCTAAGATGCTCCACGCACTGTCGATGGTTTTACAGGTTTTAACTTGGTCAGTCCACCACGAACCTTTGGGCATCGCGTTTCTGAAGCGTTGTAATTGCTCGTCTTTATCTTGTCCATACTTCGCCATCCAGTGGTTGAATTCTTTTTTCCAGGTAGAATAAGATCTGCGAGCTCCACCCCATGTTGGTACTGGTAATCTTTGTAGACCACTTGCGTTTGGCTTTGATCCTAAGGTGTCAGCCATTTTTGTAACTGCTGATGATATTGATGTCATTGATGATGATAAAGCCTCTAAGGTTTCAGAGTTCTTAAATGTTTCTGCTGAATTTTGATCCTTTTGATACGCGACAAATTTGAGAGCAATTTGAAGAAAATCAGCTTTGGCTTTGTCTCCAAACTTCCTGGCCGTCAAACACGGTTCTTCGTCTGCGCCAATGGCTTCTTCAACCGATCTGTCTAAAATAGTTTCCTGCTGTTTTTTGATGAGCCTATATTTTGTCTCTACTTGGTTGAAGGCTGCTTCGAGTGTTTTCAGTTCGGGTTTCACTGAGAGAATTATTTCAAATTCTTCGATCAATTCGTAGAGGATGTTTACGGCATTTTCCATTTTCCCAACGAGAGTTTTGACGTCTACTTTAGGCGGCATTTGAACGGAATTCAGTTCATCGCTTGACGTAATCCTGGTGAAGATTTCGGCGTAATCGTGATGAAGATTTCGGCGTAATCTTGATGTAGATTTCGGCGTATGTTGAGGGAACGACTCCACTTGCGATGCGAAATTTGACGGTTGGACGGTTGTCAATACCACGCGACTCGGCCAATCTTTGATAACAAAATTTGACTGTTACGCCGTTAGCGATCGAAACGGCAATAAGGGAAGACCAGCCCGGACTTTAACACTAGACTGTTTATTTGCACTATTGAAGAAGTAGTCAACTGAAAAATAGAAACGTTTACAAATTACTATAAATTTCTCTATACATTTCGGCCACGCAGTGATTAAACACACTTACATTTTGTGTTTCTTTTTCCGTGTCTTTAGTCCGTTGAGTTGCGGTCTTAACTTCTGTAACTTTCGTCGAAATGTACTTCGCGGCTTGGTTAAATTATAATTTTCCGTTACTTGAGTTACATGCTTTATATATTAATGAATATATTAAATGACACCTTAATTTCTCCCGCTCCGCGGAAGTAAGGCGATAGTTTGAATACACATTCCGAAAGGCGCGTGAAATGCAGATCACCATGGAAACTTCCAAATTCTTTGGAACATCTTCGGACAATTTCAGACATCTTCACAATAGATTGGGTTCTCTTCAGATTTGATTGGGTCCCCTTCTGAAATCCTGGCACTCCCACAAAAAAATTCTCATGCCCATCACTCGGAAAAAGTTGGCAGGTATAACCTATACATGTGAAAGTATTGCTATTCCCCCCAGAATGAGATGCTAGTCTATTACAGGGTTACTCCCAGCATTATGTCGCTAGTACCTATTTGTACACCTGGGTGGAGAGAGACAATGTGGAGTAAAGTTTCATGTCCAAGGAAATAACACAACAGCAGAGACCAAGGCTCTAATTACTGACCTTCAGGTCGAATATCCCTACTACTCCACTACTTCAGCACCGCGCCTCCACTCATAATTTGACATTAAAGCACGAATCTCTCTTAATCTGATACCCAGGTTGTTGTGGTCACACATTCTTATGGAAAACGGAGTGGAATTCGTTATTTAACCAACTACCTCAAGGTACTTTTTTTAAATACTGTAAATCCTCTATTAAGCCCCCCCCCTCCCATTATTTTATTAGAAAGGGGGGGGGGGGGGGGGGGGGGGGGAGGGGTATTATTTCAATGTCATCCAAACTTCCTGCATGTGGATTGAGTCCATCAACCATACTTTGATTGATCAATGAACTGTTATACATTGATGATAATTTACTGTAATTATGAGTTTTTAGCAGTACCAGCAATATATTTTCCCCAAAGATCATGATAACTGTATGCAAATTTGAGCCCATATTGGTACGGTTAAAATGTACCTGTAATACAATCTGTCATTTATTGTTTTGGTTGTGAAGGAAAAGAGAGGGGGGAACTGAAAAGTGTTGGCAGGGGCTTACTATATATCTCACTCCAAAAAGGGGGTGGCTTATTAGAGAGTGGGGCTTAATAGATGATGTGAAAAACTCTTTCACTCCCTATATTGTACAGAATCAAAATTCAAAAAAAAAAATCCTCAATTTCATTTTATATAATACTGAAAAGAAAAATAGCACTATATGAAATAACTGCTGAAGAGCTTTCATTTGTCCACAGTCTCAAAACATATATATTACTGATCTATCTGTTTTATTTCAGGTCTATTATCTACCCTTTGGTCCTTTTCATAACCAGTGTGCATTACCAACCCTCTACACAACGATGCCCTTAATGAGATGTATATTTCTGCGGGAGAAGATAACAATAGTGCATGGACACTCTGTAAGTTATATACTAGCAGTAATCAGAGATTATGGAGACGCGTTCGAAGGAATTTCTGTCAGAAATGAGCCCCTGGAAAAAGCAAAAGGGGCGGCCATTTGGAAGACCGGACACCAAAAAATCTCAAATTTTTCTGCATGTAAGGCACAGGGCAACCAACACGAAATTAGGATTGCGTTCTTCGAACGCGATTAACCCCAAAATCAGCGGGGCGGAGGGGGGAGGGTAAACTGCACCCCCTCCCCTTCTGTAACTTCAAGAAAATTAAAGCTATGGCTATGAAACTTGAAAGGTTTACAGCACATCAAAAACTGTTAAGTTAAGGTTGGTTACATGACTTGATGAAGTCATATGAAACAGGAATTCTGTAATCATTCTGAATGGCTGCCATCTTGGATCCGCCATCTTGGATTCCATCATGTTAGGAAAGCATCAAAATTAATCAAAAGAAAAATCAAAAGAAAATAAAGTAACTACAATTGTTTTTAATTTTTAACACTTTTTAATTTAATGAGAAAATTCAATATTTGGGTAAACATGCTTGTCAAAATATGTACAGTTGCCATGGAAATGTCACATGTGGGTATAGGCACCTTTTCCCTCCCTGGTCTGAATAGGGTTCACTATGTGTACGATGTGTACTGCATTGTAAATGGTTTGAGCCCAGGAGTATCAGAAGTCTGTTGAGTGTGATCGTCCAAGTAAGTGTAGTTCTTAAAAGAACTGTTGTTGTTGTTGACATTGACTAACGTTTCGACAACCTGAGTGGAAGCAACTTCAGAGTCATGTGAATTGTGGGTTATTCGGGTATATTTTGGGTGGGTATGTGCTGCCCGGGTCTCCAAATTTGGACCCCGTTTTAGAAAGAATTTGCACTCAAAATGATACCCCGTTCTAGAAATAGGTCAATTTTTAATACCCCATTCTAGAAAAAATGGCTGCTGATAATCTGAAGCTTTCGTGTGTTCGAAATATTATACCCCGTTCCAGGAAACGTCTCTAAAATGGATACCTAGTTCTAGATGTAAGATCAGGAGTCCCAAAATCACGACCCAGTTAGGCGGCACATACCTGTATAGACCCCCGCCTCCCGGGTTTAACCATGATGTTGTTGGCTGATGAGACTATTGTATGTGTTAAAATAAATAACTATATTTAGAGAGGAAAGCCGCATCAGCCATAGCTGGTTTTCATGCAGGTCCTCTTTCCGATTGAATTGGAATTTAAAATGTTGGTTTTTGAGGAGAGGGGAAAACCCAACTACCCTGAGAAAAAACGTCTCCAAGCAAGGAGAGAACCAACAACAAACTCAACCCACATATGATACCAGGACTGAGGATCGAACCCGGGCCACATTGGTGGGAGGCGAGTGCTCTCACCACTACACCACCCCTGCTTCCCCTTCATTTTTTTGATTCTGGGAGTAATAGAGTTAAGCGCATGTAACCCTTTTTAGAATAAATTTATTGTAATTTTTTTTATCATTTTTCAAGGCTTTTTCAACTCTTTGTCATGATGCCCTCCTTCATGCTCGCACTCTGGGACTCCATACTCTGTTCACGGACCATTCCTTGTTTGGCTTTGCTGATGCAAGTTCTATTATCAGCAATAAATTTTTACAGTTTTCATTGGCGGACATTGATCATGTAATTTGTGTTTCGCATACAAGGTTTGTACCAACTTGTTAAGGTTAAGTATGTTAATATTTTCTTAAAAATAAACATTACTTGCCAAGAGCTAAAAATTGCACAATTACAAAGTTAACCAGTCAAGCTCTTTCGACGTTTGAAGTCAGTTTGTATATACAATGTGATATGTGCAGTCAAAAGGCTGAATTCCTTGACAGAACAATCCATCCTTAAGATCTGATTTGTTTCCGTTATTGCTAGTAAGGAAAACACAGTGCTCCGTGCCTCTATGAACCCTCGCATGGTGTCGGTGATTCCTAATGCTGTAGATGCTGACGTATTTACTCCTGATAGTTCAAAGAAAATTGCAGGAAAGGGTGAGTCATATTGACCTTGGGGCCAAAGTTTTTAAACAAAAGTACGTAATTGCATTGGTTTTGTGGTCATGGTACCAAAATAAATTTATTGCACTTGACTGAAATCTCTTTAGAAGTCAGAAACCTGAATTTATGCAATTTGTATTCTATTCACAATAAGATACTTTTTGGTATTATATTCAAATTAAATTTTATCTCCTTGTTTAGTCACTATTGTGGTTGTGAGTCGACTGGTATACAGAAAGGGCATGGATCTATTGGCCGGAATACTTCCTATTATGTGCTCTAACCACTCAGATGTCCAGTTTATTATTGGTAAGTGCACACAGTATATTGTAGTTGTTAGTGCATTGGGCTTCAGACCTGCAGGTTGGTGGTTTTGTGCCTGGCGTGTATTTCTCAAAACTCCCGAACACTTTTCGGGCCCGAAAAGCTATGTTATGTTTCAATTTTTGTTTGTTTTAAAAGCTAAGCAATAAAATATTAAGTCGACGAGAAACTTTGCACTGGTTTTCGGGCTTTAAAACTTCACCGCCACTTGAAAGGGATTGCACGCCTGGTATTTGCCACCAAACTGGAGTGTTCAGGGTAAGCCTGAGATGGACCAGCATCCATCCATGGGGAAAATAGTAATGGTACATGTACGTTATTCTCTTTGTGCTATGGAATAATTATTTAGGCTGAATTTTAGTATATCTTGCCATTTGAGATACCAAATGTAATGTTCAGCCCCTGTTACTTTCAGATTTAGCAGGGCTGCTACTTTCGGGTAGCCATTATGTTCGGATGGTTAGTTAATAATTGTTTTTGTTGTTGTTGTTGTTGTTGTTTAGGTGGCGATGGCCCGAAACGTGCCCTCCTGGAAGATGTTTGTGAGCAGTGTAAACTTCAAGACAGAGTAATATTTCTAGGAAAGCTGGAACATGAGAAAGTCAGAGATGTGAGTTTAACTGGTGCATCATTAGCCTCCAATGCAGATGTCCTTAGGGCTTGTCACACAATCTATTCCTCCCCCATGAATGTCTGCTTAACATCCAACAAATACGTTCACCAATCACAGGCCATTTATAGGTTTTATAAAACGAAATTTAACCTGTTGTCACCACATTTAAATTATATGTCTCTTCACTAAGTTGTTTTCATGTGCCATTTGTTTCCATCTCCAAATTAAACTGAGCAAATAAATCAATGTGGTATAAGATGCGCATGATGCCGTTGCATTAGAGGCTAGAGCATGCCTTAACCCTTTGCTCTTAACCTGAATACAGTATCTTTTGCTTCATTTTTAAGTGGGTCCTAAAATGACAATTTGTTCCATAAGCTTGACTGATTTTGGACTGCAACGCATAGCCTGCGAGCAAGGGTTTGGGGATGGGGGTCCACTCTTTCTCATCTCCCCCTACCCCTACCCCTCCCCCTTCCCAACCCCCTCTCCCCCTCCCCCAAGAACTTGCTTGCAGGCTGGCAACACGAATAAAAAGCAATGATCTTAATTACACTCACTTTGGAGTTTAACGTTTTGTAAACAAATAAATGAACAGTTAGCACAAATACTTTTATACTGCCATGTTATTAATAAAAGAGAGAACTGGCTCAATAGGTGATGCAGCAGCAAAATTACAAATGGGATCCTTTTTGTTGTTTGCACTTGTAGGTGCTTGTTCAAGGCGACATCTTTCTCAATACATCCCTTACGGAAGCATTCTGCATTGCTATCGTTGAAGCAGCTAGTTGTGGGTGAGTTTTAATGGAATTTAACGTTGAAATGTCTGCGCTATTGTACATGTATGTGCCTTAAATTTACACTTGAAAACTAAAACAGTTACACATAATTTTAAGAAAAGAGCTTAATTCATTACACAGGGTAACAAGGTCATGAGCACCAGAATGGGATCCATGTGTACTTATTTGTCCTTTTCCTTTTATGTTTTGTTTTGTCTTCAGGTCCACAGCATCAAAGTGAGTGGGGTCCCTGTGTATTTATTTGTCTTTGTCGTTTCTTTTGTTAGTCTTCAGGTCGTCAGCACCAGAGTGGGTGGGGTCCCTGAGGTTTTACCTAGCGACATGATCAAAATGGCCGAACCAAGTGTTAAATGTAAGCAAAAGCGTCAATGCTAAACAGTAAAATAATTGTATTTATTATGGATTCAGCACACACACCACATAGTATTTACGTCATAAACATTTGTGGAGGCTTTTATTCAAGAAAGGCATTTCGTAGTAAAGGTATGTCTTCACAAACCTAATGGCTCACAACTGCCGGAGCTTAACCCGGTTTCTGAAGCATGAAGCGACTAAGAGGATTACTACTCCCCCTGGATGGGATGCTGGACCATCACAGGGTTACCCTCCAGTATTACGTCGCCGGTACCTATTTATGCACCTTGGTGGAGAGAGATAACATAATATATTTAGATAGGCTAGCCTAACAGCAGAGCTACCAAGTTATAGTTAATTGTATTGATCTATTTCGTTTTTTTTTTAAACACATGAAATGTCCGTGAAAGACTAGAATCTACCCGTTGCTCTATGCCGTGGTGCTCTGCTCCCAAGGAGGAGCTCCGCTAACATCTGCATTTTGCTTTAAATATTTCAGCTCTTCTGGATGCATTGGATAGTGCTGTCCAAGATGCGCGTAACAACAGAGTGGTGTCACCAGATACGGCGCATGAACGGATTAGAACCATGTACACGTGGCAAAATGTAGCTAGACGTACGGAATTAGTAAGTAGACTTTAAAGGGGTTATGTCACCTATGTTTAGTATCACTTTGAAAAGCCAAAAACATATTTGTTTTAATGGAAACCTAAAAATAATGGTCCAGTTTTGTTAACAAATATCTACTAGCGCACATAAAGTAGTATTTGTTATCTTTGCATGGCTGCAGATGGCCAGGATGGAAATTATGGATGGCCAATTTTTCAAGTTCCTCCCAAGTGTCGTGGAAAAATTGCAAAAGACTTACAATAACATCCTTTATTTATGCACGATATAAGTTAAAGCAAAAATCTTGCTTGTGGGGTCGTGTTTCTAGCTACAAATTAAAAACGTTTCTATATACATTAAAATTAATAATAATTATATACATGATTGTTCACATTAGTAAAACTTAAAATCCGTTACGTTCCTACTTTGCGTTTGAATCGAGGTTGCATTAAAGTCCAGTTGTTTGTTCTTCCTTGAATAAATCACTTGATATTTTCTTGGTGTTCTAAGCCCAATTTTATGTTTGAGCAAAGGTACCTCGTCAACTATTTGGTGTATTTGGACCAAAACACAGCAGAATCTGTGGGACAGTGCCCCTTTAATATCTTAAGAATACCACGATACAGTTGAACATCCGTGTGTCACCACCTCTTGTAAGCGACCACCTCTCCTAAGCGACCACTTTTCCAAAATACCAAATTTCTTCCAGTCAAATCGCTATTATCTAAACCTCTCGTATGCGACCGCGACCACTTTCAACGCGGTGATTTGAAGTTTTCTATTGTTTTTAACCTTTCCTTAGTGGAAAGATAAAGCAAGTTGATGCGGTCTAAAAAGCTTGTTTCTTACCATTCAAAGCCAATGTACAGTCAGGAGTCAAAACAAAACCAATTGCACATACACGCATTTTCTTGTCTTGTCTTAAGTTGCTTGTGTCGTATCGAGCTCTGATTGGTTCATTACGTTTCAGTGGTTTCAGTTGACTGTCCGGCGAAAGTAATTACGCAGTTCGTTTGGTTTTGTTTTGCTACGCTTTGTAATTGGCTAAAAAATCTGGCACCACTTTCTTAACCAATTACAAGTAAAACCAAAACCAATTGTGACATGCCTGCACGCGTTTTCCCGCGCTTGGCGCTGACTGCAGGCTACATGTATTTGCTTCGAGTTCTGATTGGTTCATTGGATTGTCTGCGTCTGTTGTGATTGGCCAGAGTAATTACTTTGGTTTTAGTTTTAAGACTGCTCTACTTGTTTTATGGGTTAATTTCGTTCACTTAGTTTTTTTCTCTTTCCTACCCTCAGAGCAGTTTTCAATCGAGTGTCGTAAAACCAAAACCAAAGTAATTACTCTGACCAATCACAGCAGTCGTAAACAATCCAATGAACCAATCAGAGTTCGAAGCAATTACATGTCGGCAGCGCCAAGCGCGGGAAAACGCGTGCGAGCAAGACACGATTGGTTTTGGTTTTACTTCTGATTGGAAGAGAAAGTGGCGCGAGATTTTTTAGCCAATCACAAAGCGTAGCAATGCAAAACCAAAGCAATTGTGTAATTACTTTAGACACTCAATTGAAAACTGCTTAATTCCAATAATTTGTTTTGTTTTACTTTTAGGTATATGATGTGGTTAGCAATGTACCTACTGTTTCGTTTGATCTGAGACTAAAAAGGTAACAGAATTAACTCTCAAACTTTAAAAAGTTATGTCCCAAAATCATTTCTCTCTCATATACTTGGTTATGCGTTTGCCACATTTTTTAATTGGCTAATGATCTAACCAATCAGAGAGACGAACTTATCTTTCCAGCCAATCAGGTGCAAAAGAAGCGCCGGATACCGGCCGCGTGTTTTCCCGCTCTTGGCGCCGGTTGCAACTTTTACCGGGTTTGCACCAGTTGAATTCTGTCCCGTGCTACACGTTTTTTTTTCCTGCTTGGCTCCGGTTGCTAGTTTCTTAGTTTCCTGCACTAGTTTCTAGTTCGTAGTTCCTTGGTTTCCTGCGCTTTGCACTACTCTAGGTACCATCAACCTTTTTTATGCATCGAGTTTTGATCGGTCTGTTTCGCTATTTTCGATAACATTGAATAAAAAAACTTGGATAGAAATGCAGTTATTTTAGAACGTTACATGTCTGTCATTTTCAGGTTGTACCATTGTGGCCGTGTTGCTGGAAAAATCTTTTGTATTTTAGCTGTTATTGACCTGTTTTTATTATGGCTTCTCGACTGGCTTTTTCCCAGAAAGGTGGGTAAAAGTTTTTTTCCTATTAAAGGTTTTTAGCAGCTAACATAGTTGTCTACGGTCTGTGAAGGTGCGGTGGTCTAGTGGTTAGCGCGTCGGACTTTTAACCTGAAGGCCCTGTCACACTATTGCGTACGAGAGAAACGTATGAGTTGCGTATGAAAATTCATAAAATAATTTTCATACGCACAAAATGACCAGCGTACTTGACCTATGAGTAACGTACCTCTAGCGTAACTCTTGCGTATTCAGCGTATGCCTAGCGTATGCTTAGCCAATAAACCAGACGTCCGAATACGCACAAAATTTTTAAGCATGCTCAAAAAAAAATTTCTGCCTCGCCGTATGCCAGCGTATGCCACCGTATGCGACCGTGCTTGAAACGTATACAACCTATGCCTAACGTACCCCCCTAGCGTATGTCAGCGTATACCAGCGTATGAGTGATATTTTTCATACGCTGGCATACGCTGGTACGATACGCAATAGTGTGACAGGGCCATGAAGGTCGGTGGTTCGAGCCTGGTCTCTGCCGTCGTGTTGTTTCTTTAGACAAGAAACTTTGCTCCACGTTGTCTCTCTCCACCCAGGTGTATAAATGGGTACCAGCGACATAATGCTGGGGGGAAACTCTGTGATGGACTAGCATCCCATCCAGGGGGAGGTTTTTTTTAACCCACTTCGAGGTGTTTGGACACCTGATGAAACACTCTTTTGAGTGTTTGATAAAGCTTCTTAAACTGATCATTAAATGCGGAGAAAACGAAGGAATAAGATCACGCTTTAATATGAGTTATTAATGAGTTTGAGAAAACTAATTCTATGTTCGTTTTACAATTTCAGAATATTGATATCGCTCATTCGTACCACGATCGCCACAACAGATGGAAATATAAAGACAATAGAATACCGAGTGATTCAAGAGATCCAGTCCACTATTTAAGGAGAAAACGAATAAGCGATTACTCTTCAGGAAGATAGCACAGACAAACTTATAACATTCTGGCTTGTATAATACCCCGTTTCGCAGATACGGCAGCCATATTGATTTTGCCCCCAGGGCATCACATAATGAACATTTAAATTAATACGAGAATTTAGTTTTATCGACTGAGTCGATAAGGTAAATTGACCACCGTAAAAAGATTCAAATAGCTGACGTTTCGAGCGCTAGCCCTTCGTCGGAGCGAATCAAGGAATTGTGGGTAGTGTGTGGTTTTATATAGTAAGCGGTGGAGCTACGCTATTGGTGGAAATTTGGTGACGTGAAAAACAAATGTAGATTAGTTGAATGAAAAGCGTTCGTTGATTCCGTGGGGTTTGAGAGTGCCGATTTGAAAGATGATTTTTTGTTCTAGGTTTTTACGGCTTTCTGTGTTACCCTGGTGTAGGGAAAGGCCGCAGATTGTCATGTGTTGTTTAGAATGGTTAGTAAGATTAAAATGGCGCGCGACTGGTTTGGATGCGTCTTTGTCATTTTTTTCAACGTCTCGGAGATGTTCACGAAAACGGTCGCCCAGTCTCCTCCCTGTTTCGCCAATGTATATCTTTTTGCAAAAAGTACATGTTATGCAGTAGATAACATTTACGGAGGTGCATGTAAAACGATCAGTGATTTTAATAGATCGTTTGGGTCCTGTTATTTTGTCCGCGTTGTGAATGAAAGGACAAGTGTTACATCGTGTGCGTGTGCATTTGAAAGTTCCCGGTACATCGTCAGATTTCAGTGCGCTCGTAACTAGAAAGTTGCCTATGTTTTTGTCACGTTTGAATGAAATTAGTGGGGGTTGTGAAAAAATTCTGCCAGTTTCGGGGTCGTTTTGGAGTAATTTGAAATTTTTTAAAATGATGCTTTTGACTGTGTTGTTGTGTGGGTGGAAAGTGAGGGTGAATGGAATTCTCTCGTTCTCTTCCATCTGTGGCATTTGTAGTGCTGATTGTCTGTCGATCTGTTGTGCACGTTGTTGGCCCGTATTAACAACAGAGTCAGGGTACCCACGTTTCTTGAAAAACTGGCACATTTCTTCTGATTTGTTGGAAAAATCAGAGTCATCACTACATAGACGTCGAAGTCTGAGAAATTGAGAATACGGAATGGCGTTTTTAACGTGCGATGGATGTGAGGATGAATGTAACAGATAACTGTGGGAATCTGTAGGTTTGTAGTGCACACTTGTGGATAAACTGTTACCGTTGATTGAAATATTAATGTCAAGAAAAGCGACTGAGGTTTCGGAAATTTCCCAGGTATATTTTAGAGCTGGATGAAAAGTATTGACAGAAGTTATGAATTGATTAAGTTCCTCTTTACTGGAAGAGGTAGCGCCAATGCAATCATCGATGTAGCGGCCGTAGAGTTCGGGTTTGGTTCCGTGGTACTGATTAAAAAATTTGTCTTCGATGTGGCCTACAAAAAGGTTAGCGTAGCTTGGTCCCATTTTGGTGCCCATGGCGACTCCATTTACTTGTTTGTAGTAGTTTTGGGAAAATGAAAAACAGTTAAGTGTCAAAACTAATTCGGCCAAGCGGAGCAGTGTTTCTGAGCTTGGGTTTTGAATGGAGCGCTGGTCGAAAAAATATTTTAGTGCTTGAAGTCCTTCGTCATTGGGGATGACGGTATATAAAGAGGTAATGTCCATAGTGAAAATTAATTTGTTTTCGCTGGGAAAACTGAAATCCCGGAAAATTTCGAGTGCGTGATTGGTGTCCTTAATGTACGAGGGTAGTGATTTGACAATGGGGGCCATGATTTTGTCTAAATAGCTAGAAATTAGTTCGGTAGGACAGCTACAAGCGGAAACAATTGGTCGGCCCGGATTGTTTGGTTTATGAATTTTAGGTTTGAAATAAACGCGTGAGGTTCTAGGAGTAGTGATGATGAGATTGTTGGCGGTAACTGGTAATTGTTGTTTAGTAATGAGGTCTTGGATAGTTTCTTTGACAATTTTTTGGTTGGTAGAAGTGAGATCTTTATCAACTTTGGCATAGAAAGCGGTGTCAGAAAGTTGCCGAAAAGCCTCTTGTCGGTAAAGGTCGGTCCGCCAAACAACTACCGCCCCGCCTTTGTCGGCCGCTTTGATAACAATGTCGCGTCGTTTGCTAAGACTTTTGAGCGCTGCCCATTCTCCTGTTGAAAGGTTGGAAATTTTGGTGTGGCGGTTAAATTTAAGTTTTTGGACATCGTGACGACATTTTTTGATGAAAAAATCTAGAGAAGAAAACTGGCCCTCTGGGGGAGTCCATTTTGATTTGCGAACGTTGAGTGTTTCAAAAACATCTTTTTCCGAGGTGTTAGAATTGTCTTCTTTGTCGTGGAAAAAAGCTCTTAATTGCACGCGGCGAAGGAATTTTTCAACATCTTGTTTGACTGAAAATTCGTCGGTTTGTTTCGTTATAGGAACAAAGTTTAAACCTTTACTAAGAACAGACCTCTCTGGGTTAGAAAGCGGCAAATTTTCCGGAATGGTAACGACGCCATTGTGACTATCGAATGAATGGTCGCCGGATAATTGAGGACCTATTAACTGTTCAAGTTTTTGGGTCTTGATTTGGTTAAGGCTGTTGAACAGTTTAGCATTGAGTTCTTGAATTTTAGCGCGAATTGATTGTACTAAGACAGCTGGACAAATTTTGGAAAGTTCGGAACGGTATTGGATAATTTCCTTTTCGAGATTGTTACGTTTAAGGCACATAGCTCTGATGGTGATCCTCATAATATTACGCGAGAAAGAATTTTGGGCATGGTGAATTTCGTGAAAATATTGTTGATTGGAATCAGAGAATGTAGAAGCGTGAAAATTTGAACGAAACCCTTTAGGAATGACTTTGGATTGGAGGCAACGGCCGATGAAATTGATGTGACTACAAAACCTAGTTTTGGTAAAGATGTGAGTGGCTAAACGAAAGGCTAAATTAGTGGAAATGGGGGGAAAAGGAATAAGATAACTTACGATTTCCTGGCGTAGCTCCTTGGTGAGTGTCTTGAGGTTAGGCATCGTTGTCTTCGGTTCGTTCGGTGAGAAAGCTGTTGAGTAAGAAATATTGATGTAAAAAGTTAATGGTCGCAGCGAATAAACAACAAATGAATGGGGTTAGTTTCTAGAGAAACTGTGGTGCTGCGTCGGTGGGGGGATGAAACACGAGAATTTAGTTTTATCGACTGAGTCGATAAGGTAAATTGACCACCGTAAAAAGATTCAAATAGCTGACGTTTCGAGCGCTAGCCCTTCGTCGGAGCGAATCAAGGAATTGTGGGTAGTGTGTGGTTTTATATAGTAAGCGGTGGAGCTACGCTATTGGTGGAAATTTGGTGACGTGAAAAACAAATGTAGATTAGTTGAATGAAAAGCGTTCGTTGATTCCGTGGGGTTTGAGAGTGCCGATTTGAAAGATGATTTTTTGTTCTAGGTTTTTACGGCTTTCTGTGTTACCCTGGTGTAGGGAAAGGCCGCAGATTGTCATGTGTTGTTTAGAATGGTTAGTAAGATTAAAATGGCGCGCGACTGGTTTGGATGCGTCTTTGTCATTTTTTTCAACGTCTCGGAGATGTTCACGAAAACGGTCGCCCAGTCTCCTCCCTGTTTCGCCAATGTATATCTTTTTGCAAAAAGTACATGTTATGCAGTAGATAACATTTACGGAGGTGCATGTAAAACGATCAGTGATTTTAATAGATCGTTTGGGTCCTGTTATTTTGTCCGCGTTGTGAATGAAAGGACAAGTGTTACATCGTGTGCGTGTGCATTTGAAAGTTCCCGGTACATCGTCAGATTTCAGTGCGCTCGTAACTAGAAAGTTGCCTATGTTTTTGTCACGTTTGAATGAAATTAGTGGGGGTTGTGAAAAAATTCTGCCAGTTTCGGGGTCGTTTTGGAGTAATTTGAAATTTTTTAAAATGATGCTTTTGACTGTGTTGTTGTGTGGGTGGAAAGTGAGGGTGAATGGAATTCTCTCGTTCTCTTCCATCTGTGGCATTTGTAGTGCTGATTGTCTGTCGATCTGTTGTGCACGTTGTTGGCCCGTATTAACAACAGAGTCAGGGTACCCACGTTTCTTGAAAAACTGGCACATTTCTTCTGATTTGTTGGAAAAATCAGAGTCATCACTACATAGACGTCGAAGTCTGAGAAATTGAGAATACGGAATGGCGTTTTTAACGTGCGATGGATGTGAGGATGAATGTAACAGATAACTGTGGGAATCTGTAGGTTTGTAGTGCACACTTGTGGATAAACTGTTACCGTTGATTGAAATATTAATGTCAAGAAAAGCGACTGAGGTTTCGGAAATTTCCCAGGTATATTTTAGAGCTGGATGAAAAGTATTGACAGAAGTTATGAATTGATTAAGTTCCTCTTTACTGGAAGAGGTAGCGCCAATGCAATCATCGATGTAGCGGCCGTAGAGTTCGGGTTTGGGTACCCTGACTCTGTTGTTAATACGGGCCAACAACGTGCACAACAGATCGACAGACAATCAGCACTACAAATGCCACAGATGGAAGAGAACGAGAGAATTCCATTCACCCTCACTTTCCACCCACACAACAACACAGTCAAAAGCATCATTTTAAAAAATTTCAAATTACTCCAAAACGACCCCGAAACTGGCAGAATTTTTTCACAACCCCCACTAATTTCATTCAAACGTGACAAAAACATAGGCAACTTTCTAGTTACGAGCGCACTGAAATCTGACGATGTACCGGGAACTTTCAAATGCACACGCACACGATGTAACACTTGTCCTTTCATTCACAACGCGGACAAAATAACAGGACCCAAACGATCTATTAAAATCACTGATCGTTTTACATGCACCTCCGTAAATGTTATCTACTGCATAACATGTACTTTTTGCAAAAAGATATACATTGGCGAAACAGGGAGGAGACTGGGCGACCGTTTTCGTGAACATCTCCGAGACGTTGAAAAAAATGACAAAGACGCATCCAAACCAGTCGCGCGCCATTTTAATCTTACTAACCATTCTAAACAACACATGACAATCTGCGGCCTTTCCCTACACCAGGGTAACACAGAAAGCCGTAAAAACCTAGAACAAAAAATCATCTTTCAAATCGGCACTCTCAAACCCCACGGAATCAACGAACGCTTTTCATTCAACTAATCTACATTTGTTTTTCACGTCACCAAATTTCCACCAATAGCGTAGCTCCACCGCTTACTATATAAAACCACACACTACCCACAATTCCTTGATTCGCTCCGACGAAGGGCTAGCGCTCGAAACGTCAGCTATTTGAATCTTTTTACGGTGGTCAATTTACCTTATCGACTCAGTCGATAAAACTAAATTCTCGTGTTTCATCCCCCCACCGACGCAGCACCACAGTTTCTCTAGAAACTAACCCCATTCATTTGTTGTTTATTCGCTGCGACCATTAACTTTTTACATCAATATTTCTTACTCAACAGCTTTCTCACCGAACGAACCGAAGACAACGATGCCTAACCTCAAGACACTCACCAAGGAGCTACGCCAGGAAATCGTAAGTTATCTTATTCCTTTTCCCCCCATTTCCACTAATTTAGCCTTTCGTTTAGCCACTCACATCTTTACCAAAACTAGGTTTTGTAGTCACATCAATTTCATCGGCCGTTGCCTCCAATCCAAAGTCATTCCTAAAGGGTTTCGTTCAAATTTTCACGCTTCTACATTCTCTGATTCCAATCAACAATATTTTCACGAAATTCACCATGCCCAAAATTCTTTCTCGCGTAATATTATGAGGATCACCATCAGAGCTATGTGCCTTAAACGTAACAATCTCGAAAAGGAAATTATCCAATACCGTTCCGAACTTTCCAAAATTTGTCCAGCTGTCTTAGTACAATCAATTCGCGCTAAAATTCAAGAACTCAATGCTAAACTGTTCAACAGCCTTAACCAAATCAAGACCCAAAAACTTGAACAGTTAATAGGTCCTCAATTATCCGGCGACCATTCATTCGATAGTCACAATGGCGTCGTTACCATTCCGGAAAATTTGCCGCTTTCTAACCCAGAGAGGTCTGTTCTTAGTAAAGGTTTAAACTTTGTTCCTATAACGAAACAAACCGACGAATTTTCAGTCAAACAAGATGTTGAAAAATTCCTTCGCCGCGTGCAATTAAGAGCTTTTTTCCACGACAAAGAAGACAATTCTAACACCTCGGAAAAAGATGTTTTTGAAACACTCAACGTTCGCAAATCAAAATGGACTCCCCCAGAGGGCCAGTTTTCTTCTCTAGATTTTTTCATCAAAAAATGTCGTCACGATGTCCAAAAACTTAAATTTAACCGCCACACCAAAATTTCCAACCTTTCAACAGGAGAATGGGCAGCGCTCAAAAGTCTTAGCAAACGACGCGACATTGTTATCAAAGCGGCCGACAAAGGCGGGGCGGTAGTTGTTTGGCGGACCGACCTTTACCGACAAGAGGCTTTTCGGCAACTTTCTGACACCGCTTTCTATGCCAAAGTTGATAAAGATCTCACTTCTACCAACCAAAAAATTGTCAAAGAAACTATCCAAGACCTCATTACTAAACAACAATTACCAGTTACCGCCAACAATCTCATCATCACTACTCCTAGAACCTCACGCGTTTATTTCAAACCTAAAATTCATAAACCAAACAATCCGGGCCGACCAATTGTTTCCGCTTGTAGCTGTCCTACCGAACTAATTTCTAGCTATTTAGACAAAATCATGGCCCCCATTGTCAAATCACTACCCTCGTACATTAAGGACACCAATCACGCACTCGAAATTTTCCGGGATTTCAGTTTTCCCAGCGAAAACAAATTAATTTTCACTATGGACATTACCTCTTTATATACCGTCATCCCCAATGACGAAGGACTTCAAGCACTAAAATATTTTTTCGACCAGCGCTCCATTCAAAACCCAAGCTCAGAAACACTGCTCCGCTTGGCCGAATTAGTTTTGACACTTAACTGTTTTTCATTTTCCCAAAACTACTACAAACAAGTAAATGGAGTCGCCATGGGCACCAAAATGGGACCAAGCTACGCTAACCTTTTTGTAGGCCACATCGAAGACAAATTTTTTAATCAGTACCACGGAACCAAACCCGAACTCTACGGCCGCTACATCGATGATTGCATTGGCGCTACCTCTTCCAGTAAAGAGGAACTTAATCAATTCATAACTTCTGTCAATACTTTTCATCCAGCTCTAAAATATACCTGGGAAATTTCCGAAACCTCAGTCGCTTTTCTTGACATTAATATTTCAATCAACGGTAACAGTTTATCCACAAGTGTGCACTACAAACCTACAGATTCCCACAGTTATCTGTTACATTCATCCTCACATCCATCGCACGTTAAAAACGCCATTCCGTATTCTCAATTTCTCAGACTTCGACGTCTATGTAGTGATGACTCTGATTTTTCCAACAAATCAGAAGAAATGTGCCAGTTTTTCAAGAAACGTGGGTACCCTGACTCTGTTGTTAATACGGGCCAACAACGTGCACAACAGATCGACAGACAATCAGCACTACAAATGCCACAGATGGAAGAGAACGAGAGAATTCCATTCACCCTCACTTTCCACCCACACAACAACACAGTCAAAAGCATCATTTTAAAAAATTTCAAATTACTCCAAAACGACCCCGAAACTGGCAGAATTTTTTCACAACCCCCACTAATTTCATTCAAACGTGACAAAAACATAGGCAACTTTCTAGTTACGAGCGCACTGAAATCTGACGATGTACCGGGAACTTTCAAATGCACACGCACACGATGTAACACTTGTCCTTTCATTCACAACGCGGACAAAATAACAGGACCCAAACGATCTATTAAAATCACTGATCGTTTTACATGCACCTCCGTAAATGTTATCTACTGCATAACATGTACTTTTTGCAAAAAGATATACATTGGCGAAACAGGGAGGAGACTGGGCGACCGTTTTCGTGAACATCTCCGAGACGTTGAAAAAAATGACAAAGACGCATCCAAACCAGTCGCGCGCCATTTTAATCTTACTAACCATTCTAAACAACACATGACAATCTGCGGCCTTTCCCTACACCAGGGTAACACAGAAAGCCGTAAAAACCTAGAACAAAAAATCATCTTTCAAATCGGCACTCTCAAACCCCACGGAATCAACGAACGCTTTTCATTCAACTAATCTACATTTGTTTTTCACGTCACCAAACTTCCACCAATAGCGTAGCTCCACCGCTTACTATATAAAACCACACACTACCCACAATTCCTTGATTCGCTCCGACGAAGGGCTAGCGCTCGAAACGTCAGCTATTTGAATCTTTTTACGGTGGTCAATTTACCTTATCGACTCAGTCGATAAAACTAAATTCTCGTGTTTCATCCCCCCACCGACGCAGCACCACAGTTTCTCTAGAAACTAACCCCATTCATTTAAATTAATATATTCCTTTATTTTCAATGTTCATTATAGACTCTATTCATAAATGACGGCCGGTTTATTATTCTTTTATATTCATGCTAATCAGCCCAACTAGCTAGGCTAGGCTAGTTGGGCTGATTAGCATGAATACACCTAATTCAAAAAAGGTTGCTTTGGTCTTTGGTAATTGGGCATTGGGAAGCTATTGTTTGGTGTTCACTCAAGCAAAGCATTGCATTGTTTTCCGTATGCCCAAATGCCAATGCCCAATTACCAATGACCAATTGTCAAAGCAACCTTTATTGAATTAGGTATATAAAAGAATAAATAAATCGGCCGCCATTTATGAATAAGGTCTATGGGATGCACTGAGGGCAAAATCAATATGGCTGCCGTATCTGCGAAACGGGGTATGGACTCATTTTTATAACAAAACAAATGTCACGCGGGAAAACCGGAAAGAATTGTGACATTGAATTTTAATTCCTATCAAAAATGGATCAGTGAAATATATATGAATATGAATAATGAGTGTGGAGAGAAAAGGAACTCAGAAAAAAAATTCTGAGTTCCAGATGGGATTTGAACCCACGACCTTCCGTATTCAAGTCGAATATTCATATTTCATATACTGAAACAGTGGATAGCATTGTTGGCGCGCTCAGCTGATTGGCTACTGAAACTCGGAATAGCAATTTGCGCGCGAAAATTGTAATCGTTGACAGGAATAAATGAGTTAAAAAGCATCATTTTCGTTATATTATCTCACTGTTTCAGAATATACCTCAGTGGAGGTGGATAGTGGTGGATATTTACCTCGCCGCTTCGCGGCTCAGTAAATATCCAACACTACCCACCTCCACTTCGGTGAATAGTTGTTAAATATTTCATTGTTTACGTGACTGCGCGATGCAGTTATTCAAAATAGGATCGTTTGCTTTATATTTCAATCGGGGCGTAATACACACATTGCCCATGAGACGATAGTCCAGCGGGTTACTAATTTTCTTACTACATTTGATGTCTCCTGTGATCTATTACTATTACTTATATAAGTTTAATCAAGTTTCTGAAAGCGGTGCAGCGTGAAGACAAAGAAGACAAAAAACGTCAGACGTTACTTAGCTACATGAAATCACCGCATATTTTTCGGTAGCAACAGCTGGGTTGCTATGCAAAATAAAGAATGTTCGTTCGCCCATTTTGAATTACCATTTCTTTGTGAACATAGCATTTACTCTATTTGGACAGGGCGTTTGGTAAGTTGTGTTATTTGTACTTGAACACTTCAAATATTGACACTAAACTCTTCGGAAAGGGCGGGTTTTTTTTCGGGGATACCCAGCGGACCCTTTATTGTTTAATATATGTTTTCTTCAGTTAGGATGAAACACAAATGCTCCGTTTTCTAATTAAAATGTTATCTCGATCTTTTGTTTTCGGAAGGAGCGACAAATTTGGTCATGACGATGTGCGGCCTTTAGTGAAAATCAGCGACAAGTCTCAAACTCGTTTGGTAAGATTTCGTTGAACCGTTTCGATAAAAGATTCTGATATTTATATATTCAGCTTATCTCGGTAATGAAATGAGAAAGATCAACAGGATGAACATTATATGTTTCTCATTTCATTACCGAGCTTAACAAGCATTATCTTTATTTATCACCTCACATATGATGCTTTCGACATAGCTGATCCGAGCAGTGAATACCACGAGTCCGACTGGTGTGTGGACGGTCAAAGGTTCGGTTCCTGTCGGGAAGTCAGATTTTTTTCGTTGTCCCACGCTCACGACACGATGAACATTAATCTTTCTGGTATTAAGGCTGTTTTCCCACAGGTACCCCAAGCTCAAGTGATGTTTACACGTTGTAATTTGAACGTCGTGGTAACTGTTGCGTAATAGCGAAATTATAAGGATTTGTATGGGGAAAATTCGCTTCGAATTTGAGCGTAAAATAACGAACGATATTTCAATAAAAATGGCTCACCTGAACTTCTTTGTGTGTTTATTGGTGTATTGAGTGGTTTTTGGGTCGATTTAAAGCGATTCCAGCGAATTTTAGTTTCACTCATTTCTTCCCCTCTTTGAAATATCGTTCATAATTTTACGCTCAAATTCGAAGCGAATTTTCCACATACAAATCCTTATAATTTCGCTATTACGCAACAGTTACCACGACGTTCAAATTACAACGTGGAAACATCACTTGAGCTTGGGGTACCTGTCGTTTTCCTTATGATAGTTATTAAACGAAACGCTAAATCACAAGCTATCCGAGAAACTCTGTGTGATCACTTAAAATCGGTAGGCTCTCGTAGGTAAGCAAACCAGCAAACCAAAGTTTCTTTTTTGTCCAAATTATGACTTCATCATACACGTGACCACAATAATTAAACGTACCTTAAGCAATTTAAGGATGCTAAATCCAGTTTGATGTATACTTTTTGTGATTGTGAGGGCGAAAAAAAAAATCACTTCCAAAGGGAAAAATAATTTACTTCGCGGGGGGTCTACACCAAGGGACCAACCATGCCCGAAAATTATTCGGGAGTTTTGAAAAACGCACGCCAGGACACTGACCTTCAACAAAGATTTCATAGAAAATCAATGAACCTGGGAAACCAACCAACAATATTGACTACATGCAGTTTAATTGTATGCTGACGGCGTTTCAAGGGTATCCAATTTATTCTTGGCACGACATAAAACTAACTAGAACAAGAGAAGTATTCAATATAATGGACCAATAAAATTAGAGGTCCAGAAAAGGGTAGTGACCTCTCCGAATCGGGTACCATATTCGTGTTCGAGTGGTATATAGCTTCTATGCGGCTTAATAACAGCTCAGACTGAAGTCGTAAACTCAGCTACAACACCTGTTATTCAAAGGTAAGTTGTGCTACTCGAAAGGTGTGCGAAATTGAGGAGCTAAAGTGAAGAGTATTTAGATATTAACCGAAGGGGATCAATCTATTCTAGCATGTTTGCGCTATACCGTCTACGCGTGACGTGTCTGTAGCAGCCTTAAAAGTTTCATAATCTTTTCATAATCTAAAAGAAAAACCACTCGTTGTCCATCAACTTGTACCATTTCAAGAAATGTATCGAACAAAAGCAAACACGAAGGAAAGCAACAACACGATTTCTTGCTAATTATAGTTATGCACGTGTGACGCTGAGATCGAAATTTCAATATTTGGTCTTGTGCTGTGTACACGATCTTATCTTGGAATATGTTGGAAAAGCTATGAAATACTATAGAACAAAACCGTTCTACGCATCTACCTGTATGATGAAAGATAAACACATTATATTTAACTTGGTGCCCCGTTGTCTGGAAGCATACAAGATTTTATTTGATTCTCCCAAACACTTTGACTGAAGTCTTAATGACAGCTACAAAAGTACAAAGCTATGCTAAAGTATTCGAGACTGAGTGGCTATAGAGTGAGGCATGTTTAGATATTAACAAAAAGGGATCAAGCGCAAACCAAACCTGGACCGATTCTAGTATCAGCTTGTGCTATATCGTCTAAACGTGAACTGTAGCAGCTTTAAAAGTTTTATGTAGTCTGAAAGAAAGACTATTCGTTCTCGATCAACTTGCACCATTTCAAGAAATATATCGAACAAAAGCAAACACGAAGGAAAGCAACAACACGATTTCTTGCCAATTATACAGTTATACTTGGATAGGCTGCATAACCGTGAAGGCGTATGATTTTTATAATTCTTCAGTTCGATTTTGCCGATTTTATTCTATCATTTTAGCTTTAAATATTTATGCCTTTAATAATTACAGGAAAGCCTGCTATGACTTTCTACACTGCTTATTAGTACCGTCCAAAAAAGTGTTGCGTTTTAGATCAAGTGAAATATGGAAATGATCCGAGAAGGAACTCAGATTCATTGAAGCATTCATCTCAGATAGCAAAGCCTTCTCGTCGTGATTGACAGTGTTTTTTACTCGGGCAATCAGCGGTAAGATCAAAGGTAGCTGCCAGCCCCCCCCCCCCTGCATTGAAGCATTCATCGTCTCAGATAGCAAAGCCTTCTCGGCGTAAATGTTTATAGTGTGTTTATCGGCTTTAGAAAGGGTCATCATTATAGTCTTTGATCTCACGTACCGAATCCACGATGCCGGTTTGCGCGTTTATAGAAAACAGGAATAGAGATAAATTGTGTAGAATGCAATTTTTTGCTCCAAGGCTTCGGTACTGATTGATGCCGCATATATATTTAAATCAGGAATGTACTCAGTAACCGGCTCAGTGAACGTCTTCAAATTAAAAACATGTCTCCAGGATCCAGAGGCCATGAACAAAGCTATTTCAGGATTTATATTTTAAACACGAGGGAGAACGAGACAGTTTGAAGAGGATTTCTTAACTGATTCACACAGTTATAATTTCTGTATTGCCAGCTGTCACTAAGCTGATAGAAAGAATTATTTTTAATTAACTATACAGTTATCTGACAGAACATGGTTTCCACTTTGACCGCTTTATTAGATGTCACAAATGATTTAAATTTTGATAAGGATGTCATGTTCTTAGACCTTAAAAAGCTAAGGCTTTCGATACCATGGATCACTAAATCTTTTTGGAAAAATTGAAACTATATGGTGTATGCCAAGTAAGCCTAAATTGTTGTGCTTCATACCTTACAAATAGACCACAAAAAACTTTTGTCGATGGTGTGCTGTCAGATAGCTGCACAGTTAAATCGAATATCACAGGATTCTATTCTCGGACCGTTACTATTTATTGTTCACATAAATGATCTTCCATCTCTACTCTAAAGTGCGGATGTATGCAGATGATACTAGCTTAACTGTTGCACATTCTGATGAGTACATCCTGGAACAACAAATGAATCATGATCTACATGAAATACATAAATAGCTGACAGCGAAACAAACTTAGCCTAAATGTGATAAAGACAAACTATCATGATTCATGATTGTAGCTAGTCAATATAGGACAAAACACCTTGAGCACCAGTTTAATATTCATGTCAATCACAAACCCCTTGTAAGGGACGAGACGTATAAATATCTTGGTGTTGAAATAGATCAATCATTAACATGGAGAGATCCGATGTCACGAAGACAAAATTGCTAAGAAAACTTCTGGAGGGATTGGAGTTCTGAGACGTGTAAGGCATCTCATACCTTATCATACATTAACTACGAAGTACAGCTCCCTTGTACTACCATATTTCGATTATTGTAGTATAGTGTGAGGAAGCTGTGGGAAAGGGATGTGAAACAAGACTCCAGACCGTCCAAAACAGAGTTGCCAGGGTGGTCAACCTCGTTCCCAGGGTCCTCCTTTTCCCGCCTACTCTCTCTCTCGCTCCAGGGGACGGGAAGAAGAGAGACCCTGGGGACGAGGTTGCCAGGGTGGTAACCTCCTCTAATTACGATAGACGATCAGTTGAGATACTGGTTGAACTTGGGTGGGATAATCTTGAGACACGAAGGACAAGGCAATTAGCCACAATAATGTATAAATTGAAAAATCAAATTGCACCTGATCATTTGGCTCAAATTTTTAATAGTACAAACTCTTACAATCTCTTACAATCTGAGGAACTCAACACATAATTTCAGTACCAAGACCGTATACTGAGGTTGGAGAAAACTGTTTCCACTATAGAGGGGCGGTTATCTGGAATAGTCTATCAAATACTATTAAAGAACAGACAAGCCTGAAATCATTTATCTCACATTTGTAATTTAATACAATTTTAATGACCATATTTATCCAGGGCCCGGTTGTTCAAATGCCGGCTAACGCTAACCCAGGATTAAAACTTAACCGAGGATTCAATTTCTCTTGTTATAAGTGTTTTCAAAAGCGAATTATAAGTTACATGCGAAGACAAGTCAGAGACAAAAATAAAGGGCAAAAATACTTTGGGAAAATCTCCATTGATTAATTATTTAACTGGAATCAAAATTGATGCTAACCCTGGGTTAGTTTAACCGCGCTTTGAACAACCCGGCCCTGATATTGTTTTTCATTGCATGATTTTTGCACGGCTCTCTGGAAGAGCATTTTTATGAATAGGATTCCGTGTTTAAATAAAGATGATTGATTGAGTTATTAATTGATTGGGGTTTTGTGAAGGCGGTCGTAAGTAGAGCTGTCCGCTTACGAGAGTATCCGTTAAAAGAGCTTCCACCCCGGGGGGGGGGGGGGGGGGGGGTACTCCCTATAATGGGCTATACGGGGATGCTCCGCCCGAAAGGGGTACCTTTTTTAGGCTGGAGGTATATGAAAGGGTCGGGATTTCATGAGTTGAAGTATGTGAAAGGGTAGGGATTTCACGAAGAATAGGAAATGGTAGCGAAAACACGAGTTGAAGCATAAAAAAGGTAGGGAAAACTGCAATTTAAGTATTATAAAAAGGGCCTTTCAAAATATATCAAACAGACGCACGCAGAGGCTAGATGAAAGGGGTACCATTTTCAACGAAAGGTATATGAAAGGGGTACCATTTACAATGAAAGGTATATGAAAGGGGTACCTTTTCTGTCAAAAACGGTATATGAAAGGGTAAGGGTTTGGAGCTCGGGGCGGAGCATCCCCGTACAAAACTTTGTTGAGTACCCCCCACCCCCCCCACCGGGGCTTCCACTGTGCATCACTAACACAAACCAGTTACAAAACAACATTCCAGCTGAGCACCCATCAATTCGTTATAAATTTGGGAGAAAGCCTAGAAAGTGTACAGCCCCTCAAATGCCCTGCGTTTAGGCCACAAGACTTTTTTGTCAGTTCAAAGCCGTTTAAACTTGTTGGAAACTACTCTCAGAAGGCTGGAAATGCTACTTCAGAGACCCTACATTTCAAAAAATCCCCGGAGCCCCCCAAGAAACTAGCGCCTTCGGCGCGAGTACTGCCCCCCACCCCCAATAATTTTTTAACGTTCTAGTCAGCCCTGTTCATTCCTTGCTAAATTTACATGTATATGAACCACGAACTTTTCAGCGCCAGTTTCTGTTATACCCTCAAATGGTCTCAAATATGAGAACTCTTTCCAAATATATTGCAAAGCTTCAATCTAGCTGGCTCGAGGGTCAACTCTTTGAAGGTTTTTTAGAGTTGTAAATTATTGTTCTTTTGAAACTTAGATCAGTAAAAGACGAATCGTTGTTTTTAAAGAGTTTTAAACTTTGACATAATAATTTACCTTAGCGATTTCCGCAGAGCAGATCATGAACTTCCAATCAATAATGTTTTTGAGTATTGAGTGATGGATAAGCTCAAAGAAGGGATAGACAGAACGGTTTATACGTGGCGCCGGGACGAATCGAGTGTGTGAGGCCATTTTGCAAAACATCCATTTGTTCAGGAGAGAGTTTGACAGAAAAGATATATGGGGACTATATCATCAGCGTTGAAAATAAGGGTTGTAAAAACAACATCAAAAGTTGTTGAAACACATTCAAAGAAGCTACAGAGGCTAAAGTGTCACACACAACCCTTCCTTTCAACGCTGCCGGAAACAGTCACCAATATCTCTTCGGTCAAACTCTCTTTAATATGAACGTTTTAAAAAATTGGGCTCACACACTCGATTCGTCCCCCACTGGTGGGGAGGAGCGTTGCGTGACGAGACAAATAACGGCTGCGTGGGAGACTAACCACTATCAGCTAGCCGCAACGAAAAATTTGGTTATCTGAAGTAGCGTGACGAATTGCGTGACACATTTAAAACCTTTATACTGCGAAAGCAAAACATCGTTAAAACCTGAAACGTTTTGTGAAAGATTATAACACTGGTATCCACATACCGGGTTAGAAACAGATGTAAAGTTTTTATGACGTCATGTGCAGGTCAAATTTATCAACGCGGGCTCAAGCGCTCGCGTGTCATCCCTGCTCCTCGCTTTCATGCACAACGGCTTGTTGACTTGGCAATCTTCAGAGCCATGAAGAGGAATTTACAGAACATATATTTTATACACTAGCGATATATCAACTGAATTTATCGCTGAATATCACTTTATTTTTTAACCACAGTTGCCTAATTTTGTTCTTCGTGGGATAGTCAAGAAGAGATTTTAGTTTGGTGCAAAAAGGATGGCAATTAGCAAGTTGAAAATATTCTTACTGTGTACCTTGCTCGTCGCTACGGCATCGCTTGTTGTTATGTTTTACTACTCCGTTACGGTTGTGAACTACACGAAAATAGGAGTTAAATACGTGGGAATGTTAAAGACTAAACTTCATAGCACGGAATGGACAAAAGGTCTTTACGGCGGAATGCATTTGAACAAAACAGCTTTAAACGAATCGAATTCCAAATGGCACGAAGATGACACAACTGAGATCCTTCGTTCAGTGGAACTTGAAATTAATAGGACAGAGTTATTGAACAAAAACAATAACCCCACGGATGAAGTAACACAGCTGGCAAAGACAAAACGAAATAATCAAGGCGAAATAACACCGACAGCGCCGAGCGAAAGTCATCAAGCGAAAGAACAAAGCTTAAGCTTATGTCCAAGCGGCTCGAAGCAAGGTTTGTGTTGTTTTTGCTTTGAGCTTTATTATGTCTACTTTGTAATATGGCCGTCAGGCTGACGAATTCACTTTGAATTTTCTTGTGTCTCTGTGTCTCTGCTGCTTCAGCCGGTATGTAAGGTCAGTATCATTAGAACACGTAAGCTTAAATTGTTTTACAATCCTTAATTAGCACTACTAAGCATAATTTCATATTTTTGTTTTGTATAAAAGAGGAAATTTACATGGCTCTAAATAACCATATTTCCTCGAATAATAGCCGTCCCTCAATCAATTGAACCCCTCGAATAAACGCCCCCCCTTTGGTGGAATTTTTTTACGGTAATCGCATCCCTCTTTCTTTCACATCCTTCCAGTCAAGTTAAAAATTCACTTCTTGTATAGGAAACAATCATTACCATTACAGAAAAGTCACAAAAGCACAGGTTTCACGTAGTATAAATTGTTGTTGTTAGTGATGTTCGTGTATTTGACTCTTTCCTTTATTTCTTGTACATGTAGCTCTCTATTAAACAAGCACATTGGCACGTTAGCACCTCCAGTGAGCAATATTTTAAATAATCGCCCCCCTCAATTAATCGCAACCTCTTGAATAATCGTTCCCTTTTGGAGTGAAAAAATTAATAATTGCCCCTGGTTATTATTCAAGGAAATACAGTATTACCTGTATAAGATTATTGTCACGAAAAGTGAAGAGTGGAGCAGATAGATGTTTTTTTTTCTGTACTTTGTATCTTGTAAATACAGAGCCACTTTTGTTGAAATATCCAATTAAATCTTAAATATGACTAGCTTGGCCGGCGAGCCACCAAAAACATACTTTCTCATTATTTGTAAACACTACACTCGACTGGCGAGCCACGTAAGTACCACTTCTTCAAAAGTGGCCCTGTATTATGCAGAACTTTGCCCTAGTTAGAGACAGATTGTTTACCATTTACAAATTTAAATGTATATTTTGGGTAAGATTTCCCTATTACCCCATACATTAATTATGTATGAATGCACTATTGTTTTGCTTTAGGAATTCTATTGTTTAGGCTTTTGCTTATAATTAATGTGTGGGGTTCTACGGACATCTTTCCCTATTTTGGTTTCCCATCCGGTTTTGCCATGTAACTGGTTAACATTCAGACTACTTAAATTTCAGGTATTAAATATTATGCACTTATTGACTGAGTGGGAGGGCTGGACGGGAAAATATTTGGCTCGAGGTCATGGCTCACATCAACCCGTCCGGCCCCACTCACGCCACCTTGCGATTCTATTTTCCGTAGGATTGCGTCAGCGGGGCCGTACGGTCATATTATAAGAACCTGTAATGTACATGTGCATCCACCTGCACTTTTCTAATAATATTTTGTGCAGTTCTGTTTAATTTGCCACTGTCCATGTCACATCTTGGACCTTTAGTTCTGCCAATCAGGAATGCTTCCTTGTTTCTCATACTCCGAGGGTTCTACAAGAGCTTCCTTCCCTATGTTTAATAATAATGGACAGTTTTTATCTTGTGAATATGCAAAGCGTTGAACAATATGTTGTATACGAGGACAGATATGCAAATTAGCACTTGATCAGTTGGTCGTGTCATCATTGGGGTGTAAACTTTTTTTTGTAAACATTTGGATGTATACTTGAAACTAGAGATGTTAACTCGCTAGACTTGTGTTTTCCAGGGCTCGAGACTAACAGTAGCCAACTAGCCAAAGTCTAGTAAAAATTCAGTTTTGGCTAGTGGATTTTTGCTTTCACTAGCCACTAGCTACTGCTAGTGAGAATCATAACTGAAGCACCAGACGGAACCAAACTAAACATTTTTTCCGATGAATGGCAAAAACAAATTGAGAACAAAAACTGAAATATAGACCATAAACAGATATCTCAAATTTTTTTTTGTATGTTAGTACATTCATAAGGTGTTAGTCTTATCTTCTCGATGTTTCTACGCCGGTTAGGACGTTCGTAAGGTGTTAGTAAAACTGATCAAGTTGTGTTTTCAATATCGTAGATTTTTTCTTAATCAGTTTGACACGTTATTGTACCACACCCAATTCCCACCCCCCACCCTCTGTACAATTCAGGCTAGTAAAAAATTATTTTGGTTAGTGAATTCAAACCTGTCACTAGTCACTAGCTAAGGCTAGTAACCTAAAAAGTTAGTCTCGAGCCCTGTTTTCTGACTCTCAATAATCAAGTACATTTCAAAAGTGCATGGAGAAACTGTCGCTCTGATGCAAATCCCTTTTAAAATGACTAAAGAAAGACAGTTGTGCACACAGGTAAATCATTTTGTTTTTTTTATTACATAATATATTTAGTATTTTATAGCTATAAAGTGCTCGGGTTCACTGTGGTGTAACCAGGATCACTAACCCGTGTTCGAAACTTGTTGAATCATTATTTTTTCTTTTTCTTTTTGTTTTCTTTGTTTTATTTTTAAACAGAAATTTGATGAAGTTGGCAACCTTTATTGAAAATCTTAATAGAAGTACTTTAACATTTCTAAAATTGTGACCCAAAACATTTGAGTCTAAAAATCTATGGGAATTTTTGTCATGAAAGTTGTTTACTGCATAAATCTATTTTTGAAGTGTAAACCTCTACATACCATGAATTTTTGGGTGAAAAATCTTTTATGAAGAGCGTTTCATATTCACGAGTTGGCCCATAGGAGCCTTTGGTTTTTATTGAAAATAGTGCAAGTGTGAGATCACAGTTGTAAGATATAAGTGTATTTTTTTTGTAAAAATAGTGAATGTTGAATGTTTCATGAAAAATGTGAAATACAGCCGAACCCCTCCTTACAGACACCTCTATTATTACTGACAGCTCTCCTGGTCCCAAAGATACGAAAAATCTTACCATGCAAACCTCTTTAATACTTTACGGACATCTCTATAATGTGGACACTTGGGTCTGTTTCTTTGGTGTACATATTAAAGAGGTTTGACTGTATTCGGTTGCATTCTACCTTTGGTGATGTGCACGACAGTTAATCGTATGAAGTGTAGAAAACAAGTGAACTTTTGTTGCTTTCAGTTTATGATAAATTATCATTGCTTCTTTCACTTTGTCAGTTGGACCTTTATATGTAGACAAATCAGTTCCTAAAGTGGAAGATCTTGAAAAAGAAATGTCCATTGAGTTTAATGGCTTGGTCCAAAAAGGCGGAAGCTGGAAGCCGACAGAATGCCAAGCAAACGTCAAGGTGAGGTGTTGACTTGCATGACTGTCTGCCTTCCCAAACCATTTTACTCAGAACAGGCTCTTTCTTCCCCTGAAATTATACCCTAATATTTGTGGTCTGCTGCCAGGCAGGCAGTAAGGTACTGGGATAAACCATAATTTTATTATGATGAATAAAGTTTTAAGGTTATGATTTATTAGGATTTGAAAGTAGGGTTGCAACAATACATTTTCTCACGATATGATACAAGTGCCACAATATGATATATACACGATATGATACATCATTACATACATTTTTCCACCAACACGGGAAGACATTTTGCGACGAACCGCATGTTTTTCCTGTGGGCATGCAAGACTGTGTCAGATGACAACTAATTATGAAAAATATGTGTTGGAAGCATGCGAAGCTATACGAAGCAAGGATGGAACTTTTTTTGTCCCTTTGTTTAATAAATAGCTATAAAAAGGCTTGGACTTGGGTAAGAAGTCATTTGAGACAGTAATTTCTGAATGTTGATGAAGATTCATAATAACGCGATATGTTGTTCAAATATTGATATTCGTATCGTGACAAAAAATATCGCGGTGCACCAGTGTATCATTGCAGCGCTATTTGAAAGTTGAGTGTATTTTTCCTGTAGCTTGTCTGTTTGGTACCTAATTTGGTGCCTGGATTTATTTATTTACTAAGAATGTACACTGGTAATTTACTGTTGTTTAATAATTGTTTCATCTGGGAATGAAAGTGGGCAAAAGGAGAGGCGCTTAATCAATTTTGTGCTCTAAAGGGGGGTGGGGGTGGTTGTGGTGGTGGGGTAAATAGAGAGTTTACAAAAGTTGTCCAAATTATGTGCCAAAAGCTAGTCAGATAAACTACTATTCTCTCTCACCAGATGGCCCTTATAATTCCATATCGCAATCGTTATGAACAGCTATTAATCTTTGTTCGTCACATGCACCCCATGCTACAAAGACAAAATTTGGACTACAGGATTTTTGTAATAGAACAGGTAAGTTCTGGTACTGGTTTCTTATGCACTTCCTTCTTTTATTGTATATAATTATATCTCATGAGTAAGAAAAAGTTGTATGCAAGCCACAGGGTGCCCACTCTGCAGGAGCTTAACTCGGTTTCTTTAGCTTTAAGCAACTAGGAGTATTGCTACTCCCCCCTGGATGGGATGCTAGTCCACCGCAGGGTTCCCCAGCATTTTGTCACAGGTATTCATTTATGAACCTGGGTGGAGATAGACAATGTGGAGTAAAGTTTCTTGTCTAAGGAAACAACATGACGGCCGAGACCAGGCCTTGAACCACTGAACCTTGGTTCTGATGTCCCGTGTGCTAACCACTACATCACTGCACCTCCACATGTCACATAAACAGTGTAGTAAAAAAGCTAATGTTGTCATGTTTTCATAAACAGGCAGGAGATACACCATTTAACCGTGCCATTCTTTTTAACATTGGCTATAAAGAAGCACTGAAGATCGACCAGTACCAATGCTTCATATTTCATGATGTGGACCTGATACCGGAAGACGATCGTAATCAGTACAGCTGCCCCTCATCACCCAGACATCTTTCAGTTGCTGTGGATAAATTTGGTTATAAGTAAGAATTTTTATTTCTGTCTTATTGATGTTGGGTTAATTTTATTGAGTTTTGGGGATAAAGTTGTATTTAAACAGAACTTGCAGCATTTAATTTCCACAGTATGTACAGTGTAAGTTATAGCAGTAAAACATAGATGAAGCAATTATGTTATGGAGTGATAATACTGGCTAGTAGTCGTTTCACTTAGTGCACTTGCATGTATGTACCTTAACATCTTGATGGTGTGTATGGCAGGAATGAACAACCTCAGAGTCATGTGGTTATCAATGCGGGCTCAAACCCTCGCATTTCAAAATGGCTCCCCAAAAGCCTTAAAAAAAATTCCCACTAGAGTTTTACCTGTACATTAAAATTTAAAAAAAAATAAGGTCATTGTCAAAGAATTTGGGAATTTTGTGAGCATTTTTGAAAAGTAAAATACTTTTCCAAAAAAATAGAAGGTATACAAATTAAGTACTGAAATTGTTTTCGCAGCAAATAAAAATGACTGGTTCACAAAGCAAAATACACAGAACAATCCCTGGTGAAAATCCTCACAGGATCTTCAGGGATCTTTGAAGATCTTCAAAGACCTGTCAAAGGATTTCTTAAAGATCAAGATCTTCAAAGGATCCTCACAGGATCTTTGAAAGATTCTCCTTCCCATTCTCTGAAAGAATGTTTTACAAAGATCTTCAAGGAATTGATGACGATCTTGAAAGGATCTTACGAGTATCTTAGCAAAATATCCATGAAGGATCCTTTAAGATCCTCAAGAATTTATAAGGATCTTTCAAGGATCTTAATAAGATCCTTTGAAAGATCTTGCCAAGATCTTTGAAGATCTTTAAAGATCCTTGAAGATTTTTGCCAAGAATTTAAAGGATCCTTGATGATCTTGGTAAGATTATCGAGGATCTTGCAGGAATTTAAAAGATCCTCAAAGATCTTTATTAAGATCCTCAGTAATAGGGCATTTGCACGATGGCGTCATTTGACTACAACTACCAGAATTCATTTCGTTTTTCCTTTCTTATTTAAAATTTTTAATCCCAGTGCGGTTTAAATAACAATAGCCCTAATTTGCACAACAAAACAAAAAACTGAAGGATTCTGGTAGTTGTAGTCATATGACGTCATCGTGCAAATGCTCTATTCCTCGCAGATCCTCAGGCAGATCTTTGATCCTTAAAGATCCTTCAAAGATTCTCACCAGGGATACAAATTGTATAGAAGTCCTAGTCTCCATCAATAATCACTTCTGAAAGCATTTTCACCCACCAAGGTTTAGAGAAGAAGCTGAAATTCAAAATCAACTGGCTTTCCTTCGTTTGGCTCCTGAACAGTTGAACAGATTGATCAATTAATGTCAATCAAACACTCCCCGGGTAAAAGGCATGCGCAGTCGTTTTTCGCCCCTGTTGGTGTGTGTACATTATCTCTGAATTTGTTGTTCCTTATGCACTAATTACATGTATTTCACTGTGATTGAAAGGCTTTATTCTCCTTTTGTTATTTTCATAAAGTATGATACAGGAATATTCTGTGTTTCTGATCTGTACATTCCTTTGCAGTTTGCCATATCAGACAATCTTTGGAGGAGCTGGTTCCTTTTCAAAAGAACACTTTGAACTTATTAATGGATTTTCAAACAAGTTTTGGGGTTGGGGAGGAGAAGATGATGACCTTTACAACAGGTACTATTCATGCTATTTTGTTTCAGTGTGCAACGAACAATGAACCGACCGGGGGGGGGGGGGGGGGGGGGGTACTCCCTTATATGACCTATACAGGGACATGCCACTGGACAGGGTATGGTTTTTGGCATTTTTGTCCTGAACAGGGTATATAATTTAATGCAAGTCTGTCCTAAACAGGGTCTGAATCTGTCCTAAGCAGGGTATGGTTCCAGTTAATTAGCGCTTGTGGTGACTTCCCTTGTCGTGATAGTACATTCATGTGAAGGCGAAGTCGTTTTCTTTTCAAAGGATCCATCTACCATTTTTTTAAAGCTCAGATCAATAACCATGCACCAGCTGTGTCCTAGACAGGGTCCTTAAATAGAGGGTGTTGTCCTGATCAGGGTCTCAGACCCTCAGCAGCACCACTATACCCAAATAACTGTGCTCACATTGTGGGTGGCTCCTCCTAAAATGTTCTGCAATTGGTATAGGATTTAATGGAGCCGAAACCAATTGTAGGATTGCACACGTCATTTTAGGCATCCTACTGATGAACAGTTACGACACAGAGATATATATATTTTTAGCAACTACTGTGATTTGCAGTCTGTCCATTTGAATTGGTCAAGTACCAGACCTTCCAACCCCCATCACATGCAAATCTGGAGGTTTTGAAAAAAAGTCCAGAAAAACCTGGAGATTTCCAAAATATGCGTCAAATTAAAAAAAAAAAACATCTATTATTTGTTTGAGTGTGAGACGTGAGACGAGACAGTGAGACCGTGAGATGGCATCCCAGACCGTGAGTCTCATGGTCAAACCGTGAGAGTTGGAAGGTCTGAAGTATATTTACTCATTTAAGTACATGTGTAGTGTTTACCATATTAGCAGCTGCATTGTATCAGATTTACAAAAATGCTAAATAAATAAGTTTACTAGCATTTCATAGCTGTTCTGAATTTGGATGACAAGCATTCATTTTATATTTTCCTTATGAATTATTAAACGAATTGTATAAACAAATTTATACCCCGTTATAAAATGCTCAAGAAAATGCGCACAGTATATGATTGGTTAAACCGAGTTCATTGTAACTCGATAAAGCACGCGCATAACGTAAGGTTCATTATAACCGTTTTTATTTTATAAAATAAATAAAAAACTTGTTCCTCATGCATTGTTGAGTTATATATTAAGCACTTGGGAATTTTGAAGAACACTTGAGAAGTGTGAGTCTTGTTCTCGCATGCTTATATAACTCAATAATGCACTTGACATATTTTTTATTTCTTTAATAATCATTGTTGGTGGCGACAAATACCAACACTTGTCAGATGTATAAAGCTTACATGGACTACCCACCCCCCCCCCCCCCCCCCCCCCACCCCACCTCGTCTCTCTCAAGTAATTTGTCTCTAACATGCTATTCTTCTTAACATTGTTTTTTTAGAATATCTGCCAAGGAGCTTAAGCTATCACGACCAACCATGCAATTAGGGAGATACACAATGATACAGATAGCTCACAAATCTGCTCCTGCTGATGCGGGGCGGTAAGTTATTTGCCTGATACAGTTGTACCTACCGTAACTGACCACCCAAAATGTGAAACCAAAAAAAAAAAAACAGGGAGATACACAATGATACAGATAGCTCACAAATCTGCTCCTGCTGATGCGGGGCGGTAAGTTATTTGCCTGATACAGTTGTACCTACCGTAACTGACCACCCAAAATGTGAAACCAAGGTGGTTGCTGACGAGAGGTTAGACCACGGGGCTCATAACTTGAATTGTGCGATCTTGTACATGTAGTACTTTCATTGTGCAAAGCATCTATCAGTGCAAAATATTGTACCATGTAGACATTTTCAGATACCACGCAGCTCTTGACAACCTCTAATTATATAGCAAAAAGTTAAATTAATGACAATGAATCCAGATTTCTACCAATCAAATGAAAGGGACTTATAATAAATGTCACTATATTTTTATTGCTACTTAAAAAAAGCACAAAAATGGCCATGTTTTGTTTAAAATTACTCTGCTAATGCTGTTAGGGTAAACATAAGTGTCTTGGGCTTCTGATGACCAGCCGCGAGGATGAAAGTGGGTTGCCCAATTTTTTGACTTGGAAAATGTGCTAAAACTCAGAAATGGTTGATTCTCTCTTTGAAAATCACTTGATATCTTTCTCTTAGTGTGCTATTAGGTACTTGCTTTTTATTGTCCAGGGCAGTTGACACCAAGACATCAAAATCCTGTTAACATGGCTCTTTTAAGGTTACCGTGTACCTTCGGGGGTGTCTCCAGTATAACAGCTCTAGCGTCTTAAGATTACACTTATTATACCTAAACCCAGATATCAAATTAAAGCTTATTAAGAGCTGGCTATCTAAAATGAATTGTCGAATTTTTTACGACGTCTAAATTCGAACGTCCGAATCAGCTTTAAAATGCTATAACTCAAAGCGATTATTGTATTTTGCTAATTTGATTTGTTCTCAGGTTTCCGGACACGAAGCGCTAAAAGAACGTGTCGGCGATTTCCCATATTCAATTGCAGTGAAAAGTTACAGAATATTTTCGAAAAAGGGAGAAAACAAATTGAAGTGATCGCACGGAAATGGCTCTTGACGAAAAAGTTTTCGGAAATAAGACATTCACCGAAACGCTTTTGTTTATTATATGTTAGCCTAGCTTGTGTCCAAATTTGAGGAAAATCGAACAAATTCCCTTTGAGTTGTAGCTCCTTAAAGTGTCCCCTACAAGCGAAAAATTAACTTTGAGAAAACAGCGCTTAAAAAAACATATCGCTTCATAAACAAACTCCGCCCACAAAAGTTATACCGTCATTTCTCCGTCAATTTTCACTATTTTTCGATAATTTTTTTTGGATGAAAGTTCATTCTGTAAACTTTATTTTGATGCCAAAAAAAAGTTTCAATAAATTTTCGATCTGAAGGTACACTGTAACCTTAACAGGAGACATGGGAAGTATTAAGGCCCATTTACACACAGGGATGTAGCTAAGTGCCGGCTACCGGCTAATTTCACCACCTGAAAGAGAACTTATCACCGGCTGAAATTTCACTAGAAAACAAAGACTTAGGGAGATTTTGAAGGTGAACAAGCCAGAAAAACCGGCTGAACTTGTTAATGAGCCTGCTAAGTGTTTTCTTAGCTACACCCCTGTACACAGGCAATTTTTTGTGCAATTTTTGTCGCGCGCAAGTTGCATCTTTGAATCGTGTGTGTAAACTAGCTGCGATTTGTCATGCGATGCCGCAGAGGTTTTGAAACTTTATGCAACTTGGTGGCGATAATTGGGAAATCACAACAAATCAAAGCAGTTGGCGCACCCAAATCTCACAGAAATCACAGGTCGTTTACACTTAAACAAAAGTTGCATTGGAGAGCACTACAAAAATCGCATCAAAAATCGCATGTGTAAACTAGCCTTTCTGGGTAGTTAAGATCTGCTTCCTTCACAACCCCCCTCCCTTTTGCCCCTCCTCTCCCGCACTTGATAATAGGTACTTGCAGTAAGTGCCCTTTTTATCTTTTTTTTAACAGGTTTGACAAGCTGCGAGATTCTGCACAACGGATGGGCAGCGATGGGCTTAATACTCTGAAATATACTGTAATGAGAATTACAGAACACCTCCTCTACACCTTAGTGACAGTGGATGTTAAAGATGCATTGGGAAATAAAAGATAACATCATTTATAAAAGCAGTCATGAAATACACGACTTACAGTATGGCTTTGTCAGTGAAGGGATGAAACATAAATGATTTATTCATAAAAAAGAAATCCAAACAAATCAAGTTCAAGTGAACTGTATCTTTGATACAGCATACTAACCTTTATTAGTTAAAGCATTAATTAACATATGTTTACACTTTACGAGATGGACTTGTAGGCTGGCATGGAAAAAAATATCATGGATTGCCCCAATCCAATGCAGAGATCCTTAGGGCTCATCACAATCTCTCCTCCTCCCGATGGAGGAGTGCTTAATTCTTGGCTTGCACTTGTGTTGTATCATGTCAAATCAAAATTCAGAAGCATTAAAAAACAGATTTCAATTCCAAAATGTTTATGGAATTTTAGAGAGTTTAAAACTACACACCTTGGCCAAAGTTTGAAGCTCCATAGTATTTTGTTCAAGAGATTTTATAGGCAAATGAGTATTAAACATTTTTAGTAAAAATGTATGGAGCAGCCATCTTGGTGTACATCAACATGTCGGCCAAAACTTCAAAGTCATAATTATACAAAAAATCTCATCACAAAAGATTGGATTTACTCTAAGTTACATTAAATCGGCTTATAAATATCTATAATGCAAAAACAACTTTCAGCTGGTTCAATTTTGTTTATTTTCACTTCTAGTTCTTATCTGAAATAGAGTGACGAATTGCACGACACATTTCAAACCTTAACAAAGTCGGAAGCAAAACATCATTAAAACCTGAAACTTTTTGTGAAGGATTTATGGCACACTGGTATAATCTATACCATGTTAGAAACAGCTTTGTAGGATGTAAAGTTTAGATTCTTGAATTTTTATGACGTCATGTGCAAGCCAAAAATATTAACAACAGCATGGTTGGCTGCATGAACGTGTACATGGGTGCTGACCATTTGTAGGGAAAAACCGGTTGGGGTGACCGTATATAATTATAGTAAGCGATTTTCCAAATTTACCGACCAACCGATGAGATGGCCCTTACCATTTAAATATTCCATTTCCCTATACTGGTACCCAGACCATTAACTCGATTTAGCGATTTGAATTTTTCTAAATTCAAATGGTAACTAATTAGGAAATTTCCAACATTCCATTCTGAAACGGAAAAATAGGACTACCTCTGGAGGTATTCCACAATTTCCGAACTGATTTTCCGGAAATTTTCTGATCTATTTGACTTTCAACCAAAATTTCTGGATTTTTTGGCTAAATGGTAAGCACCCCATATGTACCCCAGATGCCACCCACCCACTGGACCAGCTCTTCAGGACTCGAGACTAACTTTTCAGCTTACTAGCCTAGTGGCTAGTGTCAGGTTTGAATTCACTAACCAAAATATGTTTTCACTAGCCAGACTTTTACGGAAGGTAGGGTGGGGATTTGGGGGGGGGGGGGGGGCAATAACATGATCGTGTCATACTGGTTAACAACAAAAATCAAACAAAGATCTTTTAGTTTTCTTCTTTAATTTCATACTAACACCTTACAACGTACTACCGTACGGAGAAACGTCGAAAAGATAAGACTAACACGTTACGAACGTACTTGCCTGCGGAGAAACGTCGATAAAATAAGACTACACCTTACGGATGTTCTAACGTACGGTAAAACGTCGAGAAGATAAAACTGACATCTTACGAACGAACAAATGTACGGAAAAACATTAAGAAGATAAAACTAACATCTTACGAGCGTACTAACGTACGGAAAAACGTCGAGAAGAAAAAACTAACATCTTACGAACGTACTAACGTACCTAGAAACGTCGAGAAGATAAGACTAACACCTTTCTGAACGAACAAACGTACGGAAAAAACGTCGAGAAGATAAGACTAGTAATACCTTACGAACGTATACTAACGTACGGAAAACGTCGATAAGATAAAACTAACACCTTACGAACGTACAGTCTGTACCAACGTAGGAGAAAACGTAAGATAAGACCTTATTACGAACGTACTGATGTAATGTACGGGGAAACTTTAATAAGATATAACTAATATCGTACCGAAAATTGTTATGAAGACAAGATATACGTCGTACGTAACGAAACACGGAGAAACGTAGAACGAACAAGACTGTTACTGTACTAAATGTACTGAACTTCACTACCTTAGCACATTTTTCGTAAGAAATAGCCGGAGCAAGAGTTGAAATAGCCAAGTAGAGATCCCAGTTTTCCGGCTCTAACAAAAACTTTGGTCACCCAGAAAATGAAAATCGGTTTCCAAAAAAAAAAACTTTATCGCTGTTTCTGAAATTATTGGTTGAAGGCATTAAAAATATATCTGTGACTGTCTATAGTTTATAGTATGTTTCAGTTTTTGGTCTGTCAATTGGCTTTTGCGATTCATCAGAAATGATTTTCAGTTTCCGTCCGGTGCTTTACGATTTTCACAAGCCCAAATGGCTAGTGAAAACAAAAATCCACTAGCCAAAACTGAATTTTTACTAGACTTTGGCTAGTTGGCTACCGTTAGTCTCGAGCCCTGACTCTTGCTGGCCACCTTAGAGAGGTGACTGGTCAATTTACCTAACCAACGCAGTCGATAACACCAAATGTTCATGTTTTGCTCCCCTGCCAATGCAGCATCACTAACCCCTTGTTTCATGTCCTATAGAGAGTTAAGCACCATTCACACCAACGGTTAAAGAACTACATTTTTAACCTCTACTGCATCTCGAATGTTTTTAAATGTACATGACTCAAACTTACCTGGAAGGTTCTTTATGAGAAATGATTTCACTCCAAATATTATGGGAGGCTAGGAGGTATGGTAGACCAAGAACTACTAACATACATTGACACCATCAAGGCTGACACTGGACTGGACAATACCAAAGAGATAAGAAATGCAATGCTCGATCAGGTCGTGTGGAAAGATTTTATTAGGACGGCTCGGGAAGATTCCCGGCCAAAAAGGTACACCAAAAAGGTGGTGTACATCAAAAAGATAGTGTCGAGTACACCAAAAAGGTAGTGTCGAGTACACCAAAAAGGTAGTGTCGAGTACACCAAAAAGGTAGTGTCGAGCCCTGGGTATTTTTCTAAACCTGTTTTAAATTAAACATGTTTTTTAAACATGTTTCAGCATTAGTGTGAATAGGGCTTTAGGTACAGACACATTATTAAGTGAAACTAGCCAGAACCAGTAAGCCAGATGTCCATCTTAAAGAGGTGTCTGACTACATATACATATGTAGCCTTTTATATCACATAAAATCTTAAGTTGTCACCCTCTGGATCAGCTATCTATCTCAAAGAGGTATCTGCCTTGTAATGTGTTACATCTGTAGGAAGCAGTAAGCCAGATGTCCATCTTATTTATTGGTTTACTGCATAGGTCTGTCGCTCAATGTTGAGCATTTTAGACTGCTCTAAAAGAAAAAGTATATTAACAAAAGGTAGCAAAGTGAAAAATACAAGCTAGAAATGGCGCTTATAAGCGAAAGGAATAAATGTTAAAAAATATCAAAGAGAGGTGTGTGCCTTACAGGAGTGTCTACTTTGAAAATGTTGACTGTAGTGTCCACTAGGAGACGGTTATTGATTTTGATAATAGTTATTATTAGTCTGTGTTAAAAAAGTGATTTTACTAATTAAAATAGAGAGAAATTAGGTATATTAAATAATATTTTATACTTAGAAGATATTATTTATCACAGGTTTAAAAGATAGATTTTATATTTAGTGCCCTGTTTACAATTAGATTATGAGCTCGAGATTTCAATCGCATGATAGATGATGAGGGCGAAGCCTGAATCAACCATCACATGATAGAAATCAAGAGCGAATAATCTAATAATGTTGTTTTGAATAAATCTACTAGACGTTCAAAACTTACCACCAAATACTCTTCACAGACACTTCAGTTCTGCTAGGCTGTGCTGTGCACTCCGAAAGGTCTCAGATTTTTCCCACATGTAAATAATCTGTTTGTCTAGATTTTGTGTTGGTTATTTTCCTGATTCTGGAATCAGCCTCAGTATAGGCGTTAATCAGTTGAGCATCGACTAAGGTTCTTCTCTGGTACAACCTAGGTTCTGATTGCTCTGGAATCAACCCAAAAGCTGTCAGATTTTCCTCATTTCTATGAAAGTAGTGTGCTTTCAATGCCTTAACAGCCGGCTAATCTAACAGTTATGTGCCTCCTTTTAGTAACGCGTAAGCGATCTCAAGGTCACATACGCAAACAATTTTAGCTACAGTAGTTGTTTTGATCTGTTTTGAGTTAAATCTGGGCGCTCTCTCGTACTCCAGGGGACGAGGTTGAAACGGTGAGCATTCATTTTTTTAAAATAATGCATCCTCAACGAAACAAAAACATAAAGTTAGTTAGTACATAAATTTCAAAGTATCTGACCTCCTCAACGAAACAAACCAGAACGGAAAGAAGCGAGGAAAATCTGATAACTTCTCACTTTATTACACAGAGATCCAGCAACTATGTTGGCCTGAACAACCTTCATCCATATGTTCAACTGATTTCCAGTGTACTTCTAGACATTACCAAGTCAAATGGATAGCATAAACTGCTTGAAAACCAGTCGAAAGCATAAACAGCGAAAATTGTGCATAGATGCATGCTCGAGTCGGCTTGTCATCACTTTGTTTTGATTGGATGATATGCCAAGACGCTCTTGAGACTGCTGACAGCTTCGTAGTATATCTTCTTCTGGACTCTTGATTGGTTCTCAAACAATTCGTTGTTACTTTCGGAAAACCGAGACAGACAGAAAAATTCTTGATTCTACACGATAAGTAAACTGCCTGCCAGCAGCAATAAGTGATAGATTTGCTTTCCCACAAAATTAAAAGTAATGTTTTAAGTGGGAAATAACTACATGTACACCGTATTTTGTTAATTTTTACTATTTATATTTTCTAAATTACAAATTGGAATGATTGCGACTTTTTTTAATTAAAGACCTAATGATTTCTTCACAATCTGTTTTGCTATTTCATTGAACTTCTCACGATTTTCTCTCCACATTTTCTGAGGAAAAACAATAAACCACAAGATTAGTCTCACACTGACAAGTGTCTGAAAGACTAAAAACACAAGTACTTGTTTCTTGCAAGATACAGTGTAAATCCTTCATAATTTATGCCAAAATTGCCGCTTCAATTACTCTCATGCTATGTGATCACTCGTGAGACTGTACAGTGACATATCTAGTGATGCACCCCCTTATCTTACCAATACTAAGAATAAGGCTTATAAAAAAATAACGTTTTCACATTCAAGATTAAATACTTACAGAAGCATCTACATTCGCACCACTTTCATCATTTGGTTCTGTGGACAAAAATGACTCAAATTAGAGTACACTACATGTATAGGCAGAAGGCTGGATAGGGGTAGCCCTCAAATGTTAGAATAAAAAGAGAAATAAGAATAATGCTGCCAGTCCCTATTTAATATTTGATTTTGGGGTGAGTCTGTGGATGTAACCCTATAGTGTGACAATTCAAACAAAATCCATTGAGCAGTACTTCCCTGTGGTGTTGTTAATATTATGCTGTACAAGGTGGTTAGATCTAACTTTCGAATCTGTGGATAAAATTCTACAGTGTGACCATTCATGAAAGCTCTCTCATCAGATCAACAGTATTTTCCATTTCTCACCTGCAAGCATACTGACAACAGAAAGAAGAATTTTTTCAACAGACTGGACAGGACTCCATCTCTCAGCACTGCTCTCGTATCCCATAGGATCATCCCCAGGGGCATGCAGTATAGAGATACACACTCGGCCATCAGGGTATACTAACGAGCAAACACAGTACAGCTGTTAAGCCCAGTACACCACAGGCTTACCATCCTCTGTTTGAGTAGTGCTCTGTGCACTTATTAATTTGAGGCTGCAGTGTAAATTGTGAGATGGGGTAATGGTTGAACTCATTCAGAAATAGAGGATCAATAAAATGGCTTTTATGCAATATACAAGTTGTATCAAACACAAGGAAATCCGAAGAGTGTTTCATCAGGAATTCCAAACACCAGGAAGTGGGTTGAGGAAACTGGGTGCTGTTAATTTTTTTTTTAAAACCGACTTCGAGGTGTTTGGATACCTGACAAAACACTCAATCGAGTGTTTGATAATGCTTCTCAAATTGGTAATCACATACATGGAAAACGAAGGAATAAAATAGCCAAAATCTAGTTCAAGTTCAAGTTTATTATTCACACTTATTCAATTACAATACAACAACAATAAGGAAAAAAAGAGAAAAACAGAGCTAACTATACATTGAATTAAACATAACAAAGGAAAAAGTGTGTAGCAGCCAAAGGAGCCAAGCTTTCGAGTTGGCTACTACCACAGAGCGATTACAAGTGGGTGGAGTTTATACAGAACTTTTAGAAACTAGTTAATATGAAGCTCTGACTAATTACATATTGTCAGATCGGGTTTCCAAACCACTATCATGTCAATGATGAATTTCTTTGTGCAAACTTGGTGCACAGAATAATGCCTATTAGTGACTTTTGATGTAACATCAAATTCTCCCTGTATTTCACTCTGTTCTCGTCCGCACATCAAGATCACAATCAAAATTAATGACCATGAGAAAAGCAAAAAAATTGGTCATCTAAAATTGTGCGTGTTGCACATGTAAAACAGCCTGTTACATGGAGGGTTGAAAAAGGTGAATTTGCTTTTAACTACTCTTACTAACTTACCATTGGGGTGAAACATGTCACAGATGAACCTCATTTTAGGGGGGCTCAGAGGGTAGTCAGGAGGGAACACAAGTCTTGTAGTAAATACACCTCCTTCAAATGGGGTCCCTTCAGGACCTCTATAATGTAAACATTTTCAAACCAAAGAAAAATTTAAACCACAACATACATGTATATGTTGTGGTTCAAATTTTTCTTTGGTTTGAAAATTTTCAAACCAGTTTGATTTTTGTTTTCCCTTGTCTCAGAATATGATAATGAATCTGAGACAAAGGAAAATAAAAACTAATTAAAACTGGTTTGAAAATTTTAAACCAAAGAAAAATTTCAACCACAACATATATAATGTATTATATAATGATACAAGTACTGTTACTAACTACATTGTAAATTATAGACTTACGTTATTAAAGCTTCCCATTCAAAGAAGTTTTCTTCAGTTAGTGGACCTGAAAACGAGATTTAAAAACATAGGGACAGCTAAAGTCGCTAAATAATGCATCACATTGCACTGCATTTGTATCATAAATTAGTCTGTTGGTTGCAATCGTCCGGGTGAGTGTAGTTTGAAAAGAACTGTTGTTGTTGACATTGACTGACTTTTCGACAACCTGAGAGTCTTGTGAACTGTGATTCGTGAATCGTCAGTTGATGGTATATAAAATTATGTTGTAGTTAATTTTTTATCTCAGGTAATTGTTATTTTTCCATTGTTTTTGGTATGGTAATATATGCTAATGACTTTGAAACAAAGGAAAAACAAAAATTAACTGGAATAAAAAATTAACTACAACATATACACGTCTCAGTGGTTATTGCTGTCATTGGTCAGTTTAGCCACAATGTTATTGGCTGTAAAGACTCAAGTCAGTGATTGGTGCATTTCAATCTGCGTATTGTTAGTGTAATTTCTGTTGTTGTATTGTTAGTCAAATTTGTCGGCGAGTTCAGTCTATTGCAGAGATGCCAACCTCTGGAGATTAAAAATAGGGAGTTTTTTTCTGGGGTGAAATTTGGGGGTGATAACCATGAAATTTCCATGCTCTGAGAATAAAGTTTTTTTTTATGCAAACAATTTATTTTGTTTATGAACACCAACATGGTTACGGTGCAAACAACCTATAGCCCATCACGATCAGTCGTACCCTGTGAGCAGTTGGCTTCTGCTACTGACTCGTCCCCAGTCGTCTCTCAATTAATGAGAGGAGCGCGAGGTGTGATTCCCCTTCGTTAAAGAGCCCGTTCTAGTCTTCCACGCCAAATACTAATAATGAGAGACGACTGGGACGAGTCAGCTTCTGCTATGCTCGCAGGGTAGATCAGTGGTTGTACAACATACCTGCCAAAATACCTTCTGGGGAATTCAGCGTCAGCTCTGTGAAAACAACAATACAACTGCTGTCGAGTGCTCTAAGAATAAGGTTTCCAACTCTGTTTTGTCAACTTGTAGCTATCAATCCCACACGTATGACTATTGAACCCTAGATTTTAGTCCATAACGTGACTGAAGGAGAAAACCTGAGTTTACTAAAGTAGTCACGATTCATCTAATTGTCTTATTAGTATCAAGGTAAAAGCCAATCTTTAGTTAAAGCTAAGGTTAAAAGAAAACATGTTACGGTATGGCATTGGAACTCGTAGAAAACTAAACTGTCTACGTACATATAAATTGAAGGTTATTGTTTGGTCTAAACTTTGCCCTTTTTATAGAAGACATAAAGTAACTTTAAATAAAGTATTTCTGCCGCCACCTTCTTACGTTTATACTCAGCCATAAGTCTTTTAAGAGCTGCCCCTGCCATTTCAGCGGTAGATGTTCCAAACTAAGGAAAAAATCCTACTATTATTTACACGAAAACATTTATATTCCGTGTTCAGTTGATCTTTCTCTGTTTCTGTGTATAGATTTCGAGCCCGCTATGTTGTGACCAGCACCTTTGTTTTCAAACATGAACAACGTCATGTATGAATAAAACAAAATGGCGGCCGCGGGAAACGAATCTCAGTTGCTTCCCCTCGGTAAGATTTCCGTCTGTTTTCGTTGTTGTTTGTTGTATTCCAAGTTATAAATTCCCAGAAAAAATGTATGTAGATGGGATATACGAAATGCAGTTATCAGATCAGAGAAAAATCATATAAGACACTGAAATTTAGCTTCCTCATCAGTGCCTGCACGTGCAATTCTTTCAGAACTTGCACAAAGCGTATACGTCAGATTTACGTAGCTGTCAGATTAAATTCGAGGGATCACGAAATTTTACATTGTTCAGGGTACTGTAAGAAGTTTGCTAAATGATGAAGAGCGATTCATAGAAATGACTCTGTTTTTGATCACAGCTCGGCCCTGAAATTTTATGACATAAGGTTTTATGCCTGCAGGATGTGTAGTTCTCAATTTCTGACTAAAAGCCTGTCCAACACATTTTAAATCCATGGGTCGTACATTTATAGCATACCCTATGCTATGGCATTTGACCTGGGATAAAGCTGAGGTAACATGCTTGGCTGTCAACTTCATCCCAGTTTACAAAACATGTTCATTTACAATTACCTACCAGTTATAGTACCTGCCTCACATGAACCCCATTAACAGTAGTCAGATCTTTATGTGCTGCACAGGGAGGGGTCCAGGGGACCTGGGCATCACTTATCTTGCCAAAAAATTTGGCCCCCTTATTCACTCCCCTCCCCCCCCCCCCCCCCCCCCCCCCCCCCCCTTTTCTTGCTGGATCCACTGCTGCTGCATACCTATCTACATGCATGTGGAATGAGTATCATTGGCTTTAGCAAAGACACTTTTTAATTTTCTATTTGAGCTACATGTACCTTTATCTGCTCATCTCTTTTGTTTACAGAGTTAATAGACAAGTGCATTGGATCTCGCATTCACATTGTAATGAAAAGCGACAAAGAAATTGTGGGAGTACTCCTCGGATTTGATGACTATGTCAGTATCCTTGCTGTCTGTAGCTAAAAATAACTTACTTTTGCATTTCTGTATGCACAATACCATTGCAGGGCAGGAAAAAAATTGAAATCCAGTTGCTTAGTGGACCAGTAAATGTTAATTTTCACTTTCCCCACTTAAATTTAACTTGCCCAATAGGAACATGGCATGCATTATCAACTTCAGAAGTTCAAGTACTAGGTACTGCCCATAATTGGTGGTAAACTATAACAAAATGAGCTCACATGTTGTATGTTAGTGATTTAACCGGGTGAAGGATACCAGTAATTACTCGAGAGTCTGACCCAGAGTTTGTATCACTGCCGAGCAGCTGGGGAAGATGTGGCAGAATGGATGCTTGACCTTGATCTTTATTATCTTCTGCCACTGCCCTATGTTGCATTTGAAGAGCTTGCACTGGACTTGTGCTGGTGCTAGCTTGTTTTTTTATAACATGCCTCTTGGTTTTGGCACTTGTCAGCCACTATCACTGTCAAGAAGAAATTGTAACTGATAACTTTGCCTCTCACAGTTGCATTTTGATCCTTGGCCAGTTGGAAACGACACCACAAAGTTTAATTTAATACATGTTAAAAAGCAAACTACTGGTACATAATTTGTTTTTAACAGCATGGTTTGTATTGATTATATAGAATTTAATACATGAGAATTAAAAGCCTTGATTCAGTTGTAGACATTGTTTTAGAAGATGTTACAGTGTTGTAAGTATCAAATAAGGGAGTTACAGTGTATGTATCCATACCCCCTCCCCTCCCCCCCCTCCCCCCCCCCCCCTCATGGAAGTTTTTTTTTGGTTTTAACCCCCACCCCTTTGTCTTTATAATTTCCTTTAAAAACTTTGACATTTGGATGGAACATCAGTTTAAGGTGTGCACAGAATAAGAGCCTAAGTGTCTTTTGATGTAACATCAAATTCTCCCTTTGTTTCACAAGAAAATACAAGGCAATTTGGAATGAGAATCTAGCAGTTTATCAGAAGTTACTTAGGGTTTTTTCCAGGTACCCCTTCAGTTGTAATCAGTATAGACTTACAAATGTACTTATAAGTTACCATACTGTAGTTGCTAAATGCCTAATTAGCTGGCAGTGTTTGAGTTATCAAGATTCTATTAAATAAAAAAAGTGATCCCTCTGCAACCTACATTTTGAAGTGAACTGGCCATTAAAAAATAACATTAACTGTTAACATTAAAAATGTCTGTTCTATGGTGTCTTGATTTTGACAGCGAGAACACACCCGAGGGACGCAGAATGACCAAACTAGACCAGATTCTCTTGAATGGAAACAACATCACTATGGTACTTGACTTATACCCCATTCACACGAATGGTTAAACATGTTTAAATGTTGTTTAGTTTAACTACGTTTTTAGCCCTGTATCTTGAACGTTTTTAAATGTACATGTATATGACTCGTACTACCTGGAATGGTAATAAAAGTCAATAAAGTTGCTTTTACTAAATATTTCACTCCAAATATAACGGCACGTTTGGGGGTATTTTTCTAAACCTGTTTTAAACTAAACAACATTTAAACATGTTTAAGCATTGGTGTGAACAGGGTATTAGTGTAATACTTGTCACTCTATTCATTTAACCTTTTAACTCTCAAGAGTGCTGAATAAATCACATATACACAGTATCCCCTGGTTACGGAAAAATAATCCTAAAAGGGCTTAAAAAGAGTCCTGTGCCGTCATTCAGGACTAGTAGATTATCTTGTGGGGCAAAAAAAATGTTCCTGCTTATTTGCCCGATGGTCAAGGCCCAAGCACGCCATGTACTGACTAAATAATGATTTTATTTAGCAAAAAAGTAAACTTTGGCAAGCACACAACTGCCAAAATTTGAGAGTTGCTTGTCCAAAGGACAAGCTGGAATCAAAGGTTTTTTCAAGCCCTGTGGCTGACTTATCTTGACCATTTTCTGATTTTACAGGTCAATATTATTGTCTTCTTGTTTTGGCATCTGCAGTTGAGATAATACTGCACATTTGCTTATCACTGTCGAATTAAATCTCGTCAAAAAATCATATTTGCTGCTTATAATTATGAATTTTTAACTTTTTTTCTTTGCATCTGTATAATTACCGGTATATAAATTAATTTATGTATGTTACTTTTTTTTCAGCTTATTCCTGGAGGAGAGTATCCTTTAGATATTAAATGATATAAATTTATATTATGCAGGCATTTCTGAACTGACACTCACACTCACCTTTTTTATGTCTAAAATTCTTTTTATTGTAGTCAGCACCAGAATTCAGAGTTACAATTGATTTTAAGGAACTACATTGTATTAAGATCATAGTGGAAATGAGGTGTTCCAGAAAATATCCTATTCATTTCACATTCCCCCCCCCCCCCCCCCCCCTCCTTCACAGAAATTTGTTTTGTAGAACCCACTCCTCCAACCCTTGTAAAAATTCCAGTTTCATTTCATACTATCCTGTGGCTCTTGTATGGCTTTCCTTGCTGATAGTACATGTACCTGTTTAGCTGACTAACTCAGCGCATTTGAGAACATTTTTATTGCGTAGAATTAGCCAAATTGTCTGCATTAAAGGAGGTTAACTTTGAGTGAGATTGTTTTGATCAGAATGAGAAAAATTGTCCGTTGTCCCTATTAACGGGTGCCTGTGTTAAGCGGGTAAATTTTAGAGAGAATGTACTGGCTTTTGGCAGGGACCAAGACAACTGTGCGTAATAACTGAGTGTCCGTAAAGTGGGGTTTGACTGTACTCCAAAGCTAGGCTTTCTTTCATAGGAGGCGTTTTGATTCCTTAACAGGTTTCTAGGGGGCCAGAAATCTGATATTCGCAGCAGCCACCAAAGTCAAGATTCTGAGTTCTACACTTGTACATATACATCATAAACACTATCTGCAGCTTACAGTGTATTAAAAACCAAAATACATGTGCCACATGAAGAAAACATATAATATTAAACAAATGTTTTGAAAGAACCACCTCTTAAAAGACTGTCAGTTCTTTACTGCATGATATACAGGTAGTTTACTTTGTGAAGGCACAAAAGTGTCAAACTTTTGAGCTGTAGGCAGCATCAAGACAACAATAAACATCTGATTAGGATGTGTCCACCTTTGGGAGATGTCCATGTAACAGTGAACATTTCACCCCATCAGGGGCGGGCAGGGGGGATTCCCGTTTAAAATTGACAAGGGGGATGATCATCTGTAATTTTTAAAGGAAGGCCCCTAAAAGGTACCAGAACCCTGTTTTGTGGGTGTGGCTCACATTAATTTTTATCCCTAAGAGGTACCAATGATTCCTTCTGAAAAGTTTTTCCTGTCAGCATAGTTTGCTGGCTTAAGGTACCAGAATGACTCTAACAGTGGTAATTTTCGATTCAAACACCCTAAGATTTACCAATCCATGAATTGCAAACCCTAATAGGTACGATGATCACTCTCGTCACTATATGAGAGTCCCCCACCCCACCCCAGGGGTGCCACTATTACAAGTTATAATGTACATTGCTTCTTCTCCCCTTGTTATTCCACTTTGAGCACTTCACTTCTCTTCTGCTCACTGCTGAGAATCCTTGACAACCTGGAGTGCATATTTTCGAGAGTTGTCGGTGAAATATCGGACAGCAGGTTAAGATCATCAATCCAGAAATGCTTGAGAACTTTGCGCTGAAGTTCATCTCGCAGGAACTTCACAAACTCTGTAAACCTCTCTGCCAGCCTGTCCCTTTCCCAGTCATGGGTTGTTTGGTTGTACCAGAGCAGAGCTGTTTTCAGGTGAAAAGATGACAGATGAGAAAAGGTTGGTTCCCGTCGGAGGATTGTGTTGATCACCTTAAATAAATCATGACGGCAGCCATGGTCTTTGTCCATGTCTTTTAGAAGGGACTTCTGTGTCAATGTGTATGACTTGGCCCATGCTGTGTCAAGGTCTGCACCCACTAAAAGTGGATTTAAAGAATTAAATGCTGAATTAAAAGAGTTAGCACCAACCACCTTTAGTATGTACAGCTCAGGATTTGAACAAAATTAATGCTGGGTTACCAAGTCACGAGACTTTAAAAGATGTATTTATGGAAGCATAAAAAAATCTGGATACCAAATATTATGTCTGCACTGGCTACCAAAAATGCTGATGGACTCTTTTACTGTACGAACACTAACTTTATGTAAACAATAATTAATATTACTTTAGTTGAGTAAAATGCACCTGCTAAGATAAATCTTTTAATAAAAATTCAAGTCATCTTAAACCATGTTTGTAAGCCAAATTCATTCTGGTCAATAGTTACTGGGCAGAGTGCAAAAATTCACCTAACACAGACATTCAAGCTTTGATCTCAAAGTTTCATTTTCATCCCCAGAGCTGGGTATAGTCCTTTGTTTATGCCTTACCTGGAAGGAACCCATGTTGGGGTGGTGGAATGAAGTATTTGTCACCACTGAGATGAAATGCAGGCACAAGCTGAACCTCCAGTGTCTTGGACCCCTCAGTGATAGTGACTTTGACACCTGCGCTACAGCTAGAAGCTTTAAAAGACACAGATGAATCTTCTTTGGAGCCCATATCTTGCACAGCGGAAGTAACCAGTTTAAAAAGCCAGGACTTCAATTTCTTTGTCATCAAGAGGCCACTTTCATCTGAATACTCAATGTATGGGGAACCTTCCAGTGCTTTAATGAGTGCGTGGCCAGCTTTGTCTACATCAAAAGTGACAAAACCCTTCTTTGATTTCAAAACAACATGAATGATAGCATCTTCTTCATCAGCACCAAGAAGTTTTAAATTCTCATACAAACTTCCACCATAATCAAACTTGCTGATCAGAGGAGATATCTCCAGGCAGTATTTGAGCACGCCGTTCTTCATGTGCTTGTCAATCACCTCTTTTGACCACTTGGTTTCTTCACTAAGAACTCCTCCCAGTTGGTCAAGGAATCTTCGCAGTTGCTGCAACAGATCGGTTGGAGTTTGAGGTGTGCTGGGAAGACTTTGCTGTCCAGATGCTGTGAGTGCAGGGCAGTTTTCTGTTGTCTTCTTGCCATTTGTACCCAGTGACACAGAAACTGCGCAGAATGAAACATCACATTATTATACAAATTGTTTACGTACAGTACAAGCATTGATGATGCGTTGCATGTATATTATATAATTAGTAGATTTAATTATAGTTTTTAATAGTTTTTAAATAGTTTTGATAGTTGGAGATTTAGTATGTATTTGTAAATAATAAACATTATTATTATTATTATTATTTCAAGCTGTCAAAGAACACTACGGGAATTTGGTTTTATAATTCTGTTGTTTCCTTGGACTGGAAACTTTTTTTCACATTATTCTTCTCTTGTGTATAAATGGGTAACAACTAGCAGCTAAAATTATAGGACAACTAATGAAATGCTGGGGATAGCCCTGTGATAGACTATAGTGCGTATCTTCATCCCTTGACTTCCAGGGAGAAGGACATGTAGTGATACTACCTTTCACTTAATACAACTGAAACTAGAGATTTTAAAACTATGTAGCAGGAATGTGCAATCCTGTCACTTCTAGAAAAATTTGCTTCTTGAGTCTCAGCCCCCCCCCCCCCCCCCCCCCCCCCCCCCTCCCCAATAGAATTATTACATCCAAGGTCACTACTTCTGGATCTTACCTGGACATTTAAGGACTTTTTTTCTTTCCTTGTCACTGTCTAAGATCCTGCGCAAACGATCAGCCATGTTTTCCAGTGTTTTACTCTGTATATTGTCGAGCAGGTTCACTTTTTCTACCCAAAAGTGGTCAAGGCTCTTGTTTGCCAAGGCTCTATACAGCATTTCCATGTACTCAATAAATCTCTCTCCTAACATGTCCGCACTCCACCGTAGTCTTGGATTGGAATTGTACTGCAGGAAAACTGTCTTTAAATGATAACTGGTCAGTTTAGCAAAGGTGGGCTCTGCCCGGATCAGGGTTTTAACAATTCTGAGAAGTTCATGTCGACAGCCATGATCCTCCTTGTCCATTTCCTGTAACCTTGCTTTCTCCTTCATCGAGAATGACTGCCGCCAGAGAAGCTTGGGGTCACAGGCTGGGGAATTTTTCCCAGTGTATGATTTTGCAACGAAGTAGTCTGTGGGGCTAAGCTGAAAAGAGGGAACTAGGTCAGCTGACAGTTTCTTTCCAGTGGTCTTGTCTGTGATGTCTAGCTGAACTGCTGGGCCATGTGTTCGCACTTCCAGCTCAACAGGTAAAGCAGGATTCTTTGCTGTAAGTTCATTCACAGCCTTTTGCACAAGGCCAAAAAACCAACTGGCTCGCAGCTTCTCGGGCAGAATATATCCCTCTGCATTAGTGTACTTCTGCAGTTGGGAACCCTGTGATGCTTTGAGCAGTACAAACCCAGGGACCCCAGCATCTTGTTGTGTCACTTCCTGTTTGGCTGTCTGCAGCACTACCATGACATCAACCTCATCAGCTGCTTCAGTCTTGAGCCTCTCATACAAGCTCCCTGTGTATTCCTGCTTGCTGATTGAAAGGGGAGAGTTACTGCAGATGGATGGCAAGATTTCATTTTTGATGTAATTGTCCACGAGGCGTTTGGCTTGTTCTGTGTCCTCTTTGGTTATTTTCACATGGTCTGCAGAATATCGTCGCAGTTGTTGAGTCAATAAAGTTCTGTCACAGCCACTTTGCTTTGCTTGAAGCATGATGAGAAAGCTGAAACAGAGAGATTGTTGTTATTTATTAATAAAATGATTTTATTCAATGCAGTGTGTTGTGAGCCTGTATTTACCTTGCTATAAAAATGGCCAGAATTTCATTTCTTTCATGCATTACTCTTTCTTGTAATGATGGCTACCATAATAGCAACTTGATTAAATTGTATAATGTTTTTAGTTTTGTGAGTCTAGTGTGAAAAACAGATTAACCAGAAACTGAAAATGATGTGTCATGTCGGGGGCGGAAGTACAAAGGAGCCTAACAAAGAGGGAAAACACCAATTTCACTTTCTGTTCTCTAAACTGGTCACAGGTCTTTTTTAGCTTCCTTTGTTTGATTTTCTGTTAAATTATTTTCAACAAACATATTTAAAATGACATTTGAAGTAATTTTACATTTAGCCAGCTGTTTATATCTACATTTAGAGGAACAATAAAGTTTGTTTGACACACGAGTATTGAAATTTAGTCGATGCATGTATTTGGTTGCTTCTGTTAAAAATTAACCATCTCATAAAACGAAGTATTTTTAGCTTTTATATGAGCTTCTTAATTAAAGGGTATTTTGTCGCCTATGCTGAAAACATTTAACTCGAGAACAAACCCCGACTCACCTTTGATTTCCGTAGTAACTTGATTTTTCAACAGCAATCGATCATGAACTGATCCAAAAATGAAGGTAATAACATTTAATATTCAAACAAGGGTTTTTTCCCTACTTGCTACACCACGTGGCTTTCCAAGAAATTCAAATCACTTCCGGGAGCATAAAAAATTTGATTGGCAGCGGATAATTATCTTTTACTTTTTAAAATCTGATAAATAAGTTATTGATAAATTGCCAATTCAATCGCTAGTTGAACGAAACTTCAGAAACGCTAACCATGTCTTCCTTTGTAACCTGCGATCAGCGCTGCAGATTAGGTTTTCTCTTAGTCTGCGAATACAGCCCCAGCGGCAGGGAGCGATGAGCTGAGAGGAGGGCGTTCGCGCGAGAGGCGCTCGCACGCGCGCGAACAATGGTAGCGAACGCCTCTAGCGCGCGGCCGGGAGCGATGACAGGCGGCTGTATTCGCAGGCTAGTTTTCTCTCAGCTTTTAGCAAACGTTTCTTTGACCAGTTTTAGTACAAAAGTGACTGGGGTAGAGACAGTGTAGAGAGCACTCTCCTCCCGTCCCCAAGTCTACTCAGTCGAGTTTTGTCCTCTGTACCAGTCTCTCGACTAGCCCTGTACTCGCGCTTTCATTTTTCTTAGAAAAACCGGAAGTTGTATTTGGGTACTCGTCAAGCACACCACAAACCCTTGCACACTGTTAGGTTGATTCTTTTGTCCTCGCTGCATTTTAGATTAAACTTTTTACGATATTTCAAGTTTGCAATCAGAAATCAGGTGAGTTATTTAGTTGTTGTTCTCTTTAGTGTTATTAAAATTGACTTTATCTGTTGTTTCTTTTAATATACTACAAGCTTATATGCTATTCAAAACACAGTGAAATATCGTCTTTAACCATTTTTTGTTTCTTTATGTTGGCCACTCGATCGTCTCACGAGATGGTAAATTAGATTTGGGTAAAACCACAAAGATCTCAGTCGAGCGAAAATAATTTCCTCTTCGCCTCGGTAAAGCTTTAAATAATAGTGTTAAACTTCACCTGTTGGCGTTTCCTCTCTTTCTGTTCGCATCTACATTTATTGTAATATGTATTTCGTGGTTGTTCTTATTGTTTTATTAATTAATTATTTTCTATCTTTTGTATTATCTTTGAAAAGCCCCTCTGGGAATGATAATAAATAATGTATGTAAAGCTGTCTCAACGGTCGAACCAGTTTCTAACATTTTCATTCCGTATTATAAAAACTCGTTCTTAGGCCATGGTAACTAGATTAAAAATAAAACACAAACAGCGGTAATTATACATGGTAAACCAACGCATTTTTAAGAAATAAACCGTACAGCATTCTTTAAATGTTAACCCTATTTTGCCTGGGCTTTTTTAGTTCCTGAGCCTGGGGAGGGGTTGGGGGGGGGGGGGGGGGGGGGACATTGTGCTTTACTATATTCAGCTGTAGCTTCTTTAATAGGATTGACAGTTCGTACTATTATTAAAATTACTGTTAAGATTTTTTTTTGCAATGTTGGTTCTAGAGCCCTATTTTGAACTATATAAACAGTTTTCAAACACTGTAACGGTTACTTTTGAAAATGCATATCTATGTCGCTTAGCATACGAAACGTCAATTTTATTAAAAAATGCGTTGGTTTACCATGTTTATCACCGCTGTTTGTGTTTTATCAGTTCATTCTGGGTCAGCGTGAAGCCTCGTCGTAAGAGACTAGGGAACGGTCAGTCATTTATTTTTTGTATTTATCCCTTACATAGATATGTTTTTGTGGCGTTGGTTGGCTGGAGAGGATGCAATGACAAAGAAACTCCGTGCATATTCAGCAAAGAATGTGAAGATTTCCGAAGCTGACATGGCAAGTTCCAGAAAACTGGTGAAGGAACTACGTTGAAGACGAGGTCATGGAGTATTGTCGACAAAACTCCCCACTTCCAATCGTGAGACTAGAATACACTGGAAGCGTGTACGAGAGGCTGAAAACAGAAGCTGCAGATGAAGTGGATGTTATGGTGGTGCTGAAAACATCGAAGCCATGGTTGTGGGGTGATCCAGAAGTCATGGTCGAAGACACAGACGTACCGCCTGGTTATGTGCGGCTCAAGGCAAGAGAGGATAGCAAACTTCGCAAGTATGCCGATCCTGAAGGCTACATTATTCCTGAGCGGCTTCGAAATAGATGGTTTTACAGTCTCGTTAGCCAAGCAGTGACAAACTACGAAGAAAGGTGGCCACGTTCCGATGTCAAGATGATTGTGCGTTACCACGGGCCAGCCGTCCAGCTTGATATCCTGAAGAAGGCCAACAAAACCCGCGAAAAGCTGTTGTCAGTTGATCTCGTCCCTTGCTTTCAAGTTGGGCCAGACGAGAGCTACTTTGTCGCCAAGTCTTATACAGGGCCTGTCTATAGCCCAGGCCTTCTCTGGAGGCAGTCGTTTTCATTGAAGGAAAAAGCAGAACTGCGTGACATGGATAGAGGCAGTGGTTGTAGACATGAGCTGTTTAGAATCGTGAAAACCATCGTCAACAGGGAGCGGACTTCCCTTGGACGGCTGGAGTCGTACCATCTGAAGACAGCCTTCCTGCACTACATAAAAGAGAAGCCATACAATTGGGATAACAACTCTCTGGGACAACACTTCCATGGCTTTCTGCAACATCTGCAGGTGTTTCTGGAAAAGGGAAATCTCCCACATTATTGGTTACCTGACGTGAACCTTCTGGAAGACATCAACCCAGTGGTGGTCAAGAATATGGCATTTCGTGTGAAAAGGATCCTGAATAGTGACGCAGAAATGAATGAACATTTTGAATAGCCGAACAGTTGTGATTGTTCTGAAACACTACTGAGAGAAATGGTTATTTTGGTGTTACATATAGATAAAAGAGCGATAAAGACAGACAAAGGAGTTTTAATGTCGTGAAAAATGCGGTTTTTCATTTTAAAATAAGTTGCAGTTATTAAGTTGTCTCTATGTACTGATATGCAGTTGAACCTCCAGGTGCGACCACCTCTCCTAAGCGACCACCTCTCCTAAGCGACCACCTCTCCCAAGCGACCACCTCTCCCAAGCGACCACCTCTCCTAAGCGACCACCTCTCCTAAGCGACCACCACTCCTAAGCGACCACCTCTCCTAAGCGACCACCTCTCATAAGCGACCACCTCTTCTACGCAACCATCACTCCTAAGCCACCACCTCTCCTAAGCAACCACCTCTCATAAGCGACCACCTCTCATAAGCGACCACCTCTTCTAAGCGACCACCTCTTGTAAGTGACCACCTCTCCCAAGCGACCACCTCTCCTAAGCGACCACCTTTCGTAAGCGACCACCTCTCCTAAGCGACCATCTCTCCTAAGCGACCACTTTTTCAAAATACCCAGTTTCTTCCATTTAGATCACTATACTCGAAACCTCTCCTAAGCGACCACCTCTCGTAAGCGACTACTTTTCCAAAATACCAAATTTCTTCCAGTCAAATCACTATAGTCCAAACCTCTTCTAAGCGACCACCTCTCGTAAGCAACTACTTTTCCAAAATACCAAATTTCTTCCATTCAAATCACTATAATCCAAACCTCTCGTAAGCAACCACCTCTCGTATGCGACCGCGACCACTTTAAACGCTGAAGAATTGAATTTTTCTCATTAATTTTAACTTCTGGGTAGCCTGCGGAGCCGGCGGTTTTTTTGTTGGCGCGCGCGATAATTCGCAAGCGGCGAAGCCGTGAGTTTCGGGAGGCGAAGCCGTGAGAAACACGGCTTCGCCGCTCGCGAATTATCGCGCGCGCCAACAAAAAAACCGCCAGCTACGCAGGCTAACTTCTGGGGAGCGAACACTCGCCCATATTTCTCTGTCATTACAGACACAAATTGAGTAATGTGTTACAGTACAAGTCCAGTAAATTACTACAGGTTCATATGATTCAAAGTTAAAACCCGCTGTGGTTTGACCGGTAGAGTCTAAATGCTATAGCTCAGAAGGAGGTCGGACACCTTAATGAGAATATATAACGGAGTAACCGGTTAGCTTTCAGTGAGGTCAGCGTTAGGTTTATATAGTTATTATTATTATTTTATTATTATTATTATTATTATTATTATTACTATTTTGAACAGATTAACCAGAAACTGATAATGACGTGTCACGTCGGGGGCGGAAGTGGAAAGGAGTCCAACAAAAAGGGTCTATTTCTTCAAGCATTTCTGTTTTTCTATAGACTCTTCATCACTTTTGATTTTAAGTTTGTTATGTTGAGAATATTTATAATATACATTGTATTAAAAAGTGATGGAAGTAATAAAGTTGAAAAGTTGAATGGGGGAAAACACCAATTTCACTTTCTGTTCTCTAGACTGATCACAGGACTTTTTTAGCCTGCTTTGTTTGATTTTCTGTTAAATTAATTTCAAAAACCATATTTCATTTAGGAAATAGCTATATGGACACTAAGGAGCAATAAGACTTGTTTTTTACACTGTTAACCGAGTATTGAAAAATAGTTGCTTGCATGTATTTGGTTCTGTTATTTCGTATAAATGATGAAAGTTAACCATCTCATAAAACGAAGTATTGTAAGCTTTGATATGAGCTTATAAATTATTTTGTCGCCTATTCTGAAGACATTGATTTGAGTTCAAACCCTGACTCACCTTTGATTTCCGTAGTAACTCGATTTTTCAACAGCAATCGATCATGAACTGATCCGAAACCGAAAGTAATAATATTATTCAAACAATGGTCTTTTCCCTACTTTAGTTTTGGTTGTTTCTACACCACGTGGCTTTCCAAGAAATTCGAATCACTTGCGGGGGAATAAAAAGTTTTGATTGGCGGCGGATCATTTTTTTTTCACTTTTTCAAATATGATAAATAAGGTTCTTAAAGTGCCTATGAAATGAAATTTTAGACCCGTTTTTTATACTAAAAAATTGAAGGCCATGTTCCACTAATTCATAATTTTCCAATTTAAGTTATGGTAAAGCAACGAAAAGTATTTTTTTGGACGTCCAAAGTTGGTCAATAATGAACTTTTCGTGTCCTGGGGCCTGGAAATAGTAAAAAAAGAAACATAGAATACACGACCACTGCAATAAACCGTTGAGAATGGCCAGATCTGGGTTTCCAGACCTAGATCAGTATTAATACTTGAAGTGAAACAAAAAAAGACGGCAAACTGATCCTTACGGCAGAAAAACAAGCAGAAGCAAATAACATGGTGACGTCATCAGTTGTGCAAAAATGCCAAAAATGTGGTGTCGCTTTCAGACTTTTCAGTATTACTCGTAAACAAACCACTTTTTTAGCTATATTTTTGCAGTTTTGGTCAGTTGGAAATGTCCTCCGACGATGAGTTGACTACGAAGGTCTGTACAACTGTTGACGTCAGAAGTCCTAATCTGCATATTTTGGCCGCGCGCTGGTTGTGCATGTCCCATATTTTTGGCTTAAATAGGCCAACTTTGAGGAATGGAAAATTATGAATCAGTAGAACATGGACTTCAATTTTTTAGTACAAAAAACGGGTCGAAAATTTCATTTCATAGGCACTTTAAGTTATTGATAAATTGCCAATTCAATCGCTAGTTGGACGAAACTTCAGAAACGCTAACCATGTCTTCCTCTGTAACCTGCGATCAGCGCTGCAGGTTAGGTTTTCTCTCAGCAGCTTTTAACAAATGTTTCCTTGGCCAGTTTTAGTATAAAAGTGACTCGGGTAGAGACAGTGTAGTTACTCGCGGAGGAGGACTAACCAGTCCTAAAGAGCTAAACCCGCCTGAGGGTGCACTGGGAACAAGCCTACAGTGCTCAATAGTAACGGAAACCACGTAGAACATTAAAATAGCTTGAAATTTTGTAGTTTTTACTTAATAAACGGACAATAGTAGCTCTAAAAAAAGAAATTACTGTTATGTCGCAAAATGGCACTATTATGCCGACAAAATAGCACTATTATGCCGACATTATGCTCGATGCTCCACCTATAGTATTATGCTCAAAATTATGCCGGCATAATGTGTCAACCCCGAAGGAGGATTTTTCTGAGAAAAACCGGAAGTTGTATTTGGGTACTCGATCGATCGTATATTAAAGCGGATTTGGTTGGCTGGAGGTTGAATTCGATTGAATATTGAATAATCAACAGAATCAAGCACGCCAGAAACCCTTGGAAAACACGTTGCCAACTCCGTTGAGTTTATTCTTTTGTTCTGGCTGCTTTGGATTAAAATTTTACGATATTTCAAGTTTGCAATCTGAAATCAGGTGGGTTTATATTTAGCTGTTGTTCTCTTTAGTGTTGACTTGACTTGATCTGTTGTTCCTTTTAATACACACACACACACACACACACACACACACACACATATATATATATATATATATATATATATATATATATATATATATATATACATGTATACAATTTAGAGAAAATTTCTAGAGACAGTTACTCGAGTTTCACGCACTAAGCGATCATCAGACTGTGCCGTTGGAGGCGGTAGAACTAAAATTTAAACTAAATTAAGGAGGGCGGTTGGAATGATCCCGCTTCTGTTTGGCTGCATAAAACTTATTTTCATTTATTTTTATTCTATTGTATTTCGCTCTGCATGTATTTGCATCGAGCACTCCTACGACTGCGTGAAACACTTTTTATATTGTTTCTCTGTTTATATATATAAATATATACTTGATTTGTAAAGGTCAAGAAACCAACTCCAATTTAAATTAACGTTTTAATTAGCTCGACGTTTCGGCCGTCTCGGCCTTCCTCAGGAGCGTTATGATGATTTTACAGGTAATTCAACATAAAAGCTTCATGTAACGGAAAATAACGACTAACGTCTGTGTGACGAAAAGGTAAAACATAATTCTATTGGCCAAAACAAGGTTTTGCAACATTTAAACTAACTATTAACTATGTGTCACCGGAAAAAGCGAGTGACTTATGTGACAAAACGGTAAAAGAAAATTCTAGAACTAATCCGCGCTTATTAAGTTAAATTGTTTATCCCAGGTTTTAATCTTCTTATATATATATATACAAGCTTATATCGTCTTTAGCCATTTTTTGTTTCTTTGTGTTGGTTTCCCGATCGTCTCACAAGATTGTACATTAGATTTGGGTAAAAAACAGGTAACCAATGCGTACAGCATATTACTGATATTATGTACGAGTATCGATCTGAAATTCGATCGAAAATAATTTTCTCTTTGCCTTGGTAAAGCTTTAAATAATATTGTTAAAACTTCACCTGTTGGCTTTTCCTCTCTTTTGTATCACTTCTGGGTTCCAGACAAACAGTCTTCTATCCAGTCACACGGGTCAGCGTGAGGCCTCGGCGTATAAAGAGACTAGAGAACGGTCAGTCATTTACTTTTGTATTTATCCCCTTCATAGATATGTTTTTGTGGCGTTGGTTAGCTGGAGAGGATGCAATGACAAAGAAACTCCGTGCATATTCAGCAAAGAATGTGAAGATTTCCGAAGCTGACATGGCAAGTTCCAGAAAGCTGGTGAAGGACTACGTTGAAGACGAGGTCATGAAGTATTGTCGACAAAACTCCCCTCTTCCAATCCTGAGACTAGAATACACTGGAAGCGTGTACGAGAGGCTGAAAACAGAAGCTGCAGATGAAGTGGATGTTATGGTAGTGCTGAAAACATCGAAGCCATGGTTGTGGGGTGATCCAGAAGTCATGGTCGAAGACACAGACGTGCCGCCTGGTTATGTACGGCTCAAGGCAAGAGAGGATAGCAAACTTCGCAAGTATGCAGATCATGAAGGCTACATTATTCCTGAGCGGCTTCTAAATAAATGGTTTCACAGCCTCGTTAGCCAAGCAGTGACAAATTATGAAAAAAGGTGGCGGTGGTTCCGTTCCGACGTCGAGATGATTGTGCGTTACCACGGGCCTGCCGTCCAACTTGACATCCTGAAGAAGTTGAACGAAACCGACCGCGAAATGCTATTGTCAGTTGATCTCGTCCCTTGCTTTCAAGTTGGACCAGACGAGAGCTACTTTGTCGCCAAGCCATATACAGGCCGAATGCCTGTCTATAGCCCAGGTCTTCTCTGGAGGCAGTCGTTTTCATTGAAGGAAAAAGCAGAACTGCGTGACATGGATAGAGACAGTGGTTGTAGACATGAGCTGTTTAGAATCGTGAAAACCATTGTCAACAGGGAGTGGACATCCCTTGGACAGCTGGAGTCGTACCATCTGAAGACAGCCTTCCTGCACTACATAAAAGAGAAGCCATACAATTGGGATAACTACTATCTAGGAAAACACTTCCATGGATTTCTCCAACATCTGCAGGCGTTTCTGGAACAGGGAAATCTCCCACATTACTGGTTACCTGACGTGAACCTTCTGGAAGACATCAACCCAGTGGTGGTCAAGAATATGGCATTTCGTGTAAAAAGGTTCCTGAATAGTGATGCAGAAATGAATAAACTTTTTGAATAGCCGAACAGTTGTGATTGTTCTGAAACACTACTGAGAGAAATGGTTATTTTGGTGTTACATATAGATAAAAGAGCGATAAAGACAGTCAAAGAAGTTTTAATGTCGTGAAAATGCGGTTTTTCATTTTAAAATAAGTTGCAGTTATTAAGTTGTCTCTATGTACTGATATACAGTTGAACCTCCAGGTGCGACCACCTCTCCCAAGCAAACACCTCTCCTAAGCGACCACCTCTCCTAAGCGACCACTTTTTCAAAATACCCAGTTTCTTCCATTCAAATCACTATAATCCAAACCTCTCGTAAGCAACCACCTCTCGTATGCGACCGCGACCACTTTCTACGCTGGAGATTTGAATTTTTCTCATTAATTTTAACTTCTGGGGAGCGAACACTCGCCCATATTTCTCTGTCATTATAGACGCAAATTGAGTAATGTGTTACAGTACAAGTCCAACATAACGAAACGTTTGTCCCTTGCATTAAACTTTAATATGATACAATATTTTGCTCTGATAGGTGCTTAACTTTGTATATTGAAATTACTACAGGTTCATATGATTCAAAGTTAAAACCCGCTGTGGTTTGACTGGTAGAGTCTAAATGCTATAGCTCAGAAGGAGATCGGACACCTTAATGAGAATATATAACGGAGTAACCGATTAGCTTTCAGTTGAGGTCAGCGTTAGGTTTATATAGTTAAATTTTGGCCTAAACAACCCGAGAAGCTAGGTGGTACCCTGGTACGTACGGTAGGCTATGTAAGCCTAAGCCTAGCTGAGGTCACAGGTTCAATCCTGAGTGGGGATTTTGGATTTTCTTTTTTACACTTAAACATTGATTGAAAATAAAATTCTAAGTGTCGACATTACGTTATATAATTTTCAATAAGGTGTCCGACCTCCTTCTGAGCTATAGCAGGTAGACTCTACCGGTGTGACCTTCCGTAAGCGACCACCTTCGCTTTGCATTTTGGGTGGTCACTAAGGGCGGTTCAACTGTGTAAGTGAAGAGCAAACTGGAACAAGAATATGCGGGCTCAAACCCAAGTCGACTACTTGTCAGACTGGCTGACCGTTTGTAAAGGATACTGATGATCGGGCTCCGCGGGGCTGGGGGGTGTGGGAGGGGGATTGCTCGCAGGCTAAAAATAACCTAATTTGCAGTCTGGTATACTGAATTACATGGCTTTACAATACAGTACAATGTACAGTATAGCACAACAGTCTTTATTATCTATATTATAATGAAAATCTATACATCTATAAAGTAGAATTAATGTAGGATAAAGAACTTAAAACTTATCATATTTGGTCATTATTGTATGTATTTTTGTGCCGCTGAAATGATCACTAGTAAAGTGTCCCTAACTCTATTCGTTTTGTATAGGGTGCATACACTGGCTTTTTTTACATCAAAGGGTTGCAAAAGACTGATTGGTATTAAGTGATAGAAGATTCTACAGATTTCCATTTGGCTGACTAACAATCTTGCGAAATTAAAAAGTGACTGACAAAGCTGTGCTCAAGGATCGGAAAGACTGAACAGATCGTAAAATTTAAGAAGTCAACGTATGCCGATACATCATATCCGTATATAACAAGAGCACGTATTGTAAAGCGTACTATATATCGTAACATTTGTTTTTAAAATTCGTATATATTCGTCCAACTTTTTATTCTAAAGAAAAAACGCACGAAAAGCTATTTTCCGTTGATCTCTATCCCTTTAGATAGATGTTTGTCAATTTTATTATGTACTTAATGAATTTACTGTGAATAAATAAAGTTATCCAATCCAATCCAGCTAATCCTTGCTTTCAAGTTGGGCCAAAATGAGCTGTATATGGGTTGTATATAAGGGCGAATACCTGTCTCTAGTCCAGGTTTTATATGTTTTTTTTTTCTTGTTTATTTTGTAATAACTTGACTTTGGCCATGTTTACTCCTCTGTGGAACATATAGCGTCCATACACACTTGACGTTGTTGTGGGTTACACCAGGTGGTCGAAACAGGGGTCATGTTACTAGGGCCCTCGCTAAGCCCTGTTAGTGACCAGACCACCAGCAATCTCATTCCCAGGGCCTTCTCCGCTTTTCGACAAAATGGCGGACAGGGCGTAGAAACCATCTCGTACACAAAGTCGTTATGCTTCTTGGTTGTCCTGGCGCCCTCCCGCTGATAGAAAAACCCGCGGACTCTAGGTACGAGATCGCACAACCGCTGAGTTTTGAAGTTACTTTCGGGCTTCTTTTCTTTGAAACTTAACGGTAGCTGGCGATTTACAGTTGATTTTCCAGACTGTATTGCAGATTATAATATTAGTAATACAATTTGCAGCATAAAAGTTTTGCAGGATCTAGTCATTTTTGCGAGTTTTGCCCTTGATCCGCAAAAATAAGATCCCGAGATTCCACAAAACAATACTCTTGCAAATTAATTATCCACACAAATTGACTACCTTTAGTAAAATTATGACTCTGCTTTGTATTACAAAGTTGTGTGAAAACCAACAGTCAAGTTCTAGCAATACAAACACGTCACTGTCACCTATTCACCTTATACAATGTTTTTGTCTATTTTTAACTACACTCATTATAAAACAAGTTTGTCTATCCACTTAAAGCATGTTCCAGGCGTTAAGATTGTGGGGCGTTAAGATTCTCGCCTATCCCCTTCCGTCAGCACTTATAATATTTATTTTTTGCGCGCCGCCTATTCCATGCTCCTTACTATCTGAACGCTTGGAACAGGCTAATTCACTTATTATAACAGGTTTATCTGTTAAGCCACAGTTCACAGCCACAGCCACAGTTAATTCGTGATCTCGTACCGACATCAACACTACAAATGATGTATGAAGCACTTTACTGCCTTATCTAGATTATTGCAGCGAGGGGTGGGGCTGTATGGGTAAATGCCTGGCTGACAGACTCCAGAAATTGCAAAATAGGGCAGCAAGAATAATTACCTATTCTAATTATGACATTCGGTCTGCTGATATTTTGGAAGACCTTGGCTGGGACACTCTTGAGCGTAGGCGCTCAAAGCAATTAGCGGTTAGTGTCTATAAAGCTAAAAATAATCTTTCTTCTAAGAGCCTAAAAAATCTTTTTCGACCAATAACGAATGTTCATTCTTATAAACTGAGAAACAACTTGAACAATTTGTTTGTTCATAGACCCCGAAAGGAAGCGGGAAAGTGTAGCTTTAACTATCGGGGCACTGTTCTTTGGAATGGCCTATCAAATGAAATCAAAGCTGAGCCATCTATCGCATCCTTTAAAGCCGCCTTATAGTAGTTTTAATCTTAGGTAAACATAGAAAAATCCATTAGTATTGTAATTTTAATTAGAAATTTTTAACATGTTTAGGTCTTTATAGAGAATATTTAGTATACACGGCTCTCTGGAAGAGCATTTTGTAACTAATGATGGGATACCGTATTTTTAAATAAAGCTATGATGATGACGATGATGATGATGTATCACCTCAAGGTGGGGGGGGGGGGGGGGGGGGGGGGGGGGGGGGGGGGGGGGGGGGGGGGGGGGGGGGGGGGGGGGGGGGGGGGGGGGGGGGGGGGGTTCTTTCTTACCTGGCCTTAATGGGAATGTGCGGCCCGACAGGGTATGGTTTTAAAGGTTGTCTTTGTCTTTGTCTTGAACGATATCGATTTGATCATATTTTGTATTAAACAGGCTAAGAATATATATTAATTCATAGTAACCTCACCACAAATCGAATTTTAACCAGTATTTTGTTGGCGCTTACTTCCGTCGGTTGACTTCGACAAGAAAATCAGAGCGTTGTGTCTTAAGGGTTTGAGCGGCCCAGCCGCACTTCCCTACCCGAGATTCTGTTGCCCCCGCCCTCCCATCCCCAGGGAGTATCACACAATTTATGTTGTTTGTTCCCTGCTAGGAGCGTCTCCTTTTCTATTGTGTTTTCAGGCGGGATGAAAAGGAGACTCTGCTCTGATGATTCGTAACGATGTTTGATCTAACGGCCGACCACGATGGATGACGAAATAAACCGGTTTATTTATTGCTAATACCATTCCGTAAAAAGTGAGGTAAGAGTAACCAACAATACGAGTTTACATTTTAATAATCTTCTTGTCTAGAGTATTAACTGTTAGTAGTGTTTAATATATAATATAGTTTTCCCAATATTCTCACATTCTCACATACCGGGTGACTTGTTTCTGCTTATAAATATTTAGAATTCTCAACCCAACCATAGTTTAACCCAAATCATGATACATTATATCCAACACTGCAGACAGCACGCGGTGGGGTGGGATGGAGGCTAATTAGCATTATTAGTATCCCTAATCAAAGCCTTCCATAAGCCAACTCGTGAATACGACAAGTTTAGACCTTCCCCTCTCCTAGAAGTTTTGCTTCACCGACCCCTCACCCCCTGCGTCCAACTCCCCAACCTCCAATGCCGTCCCCATGAGCAAGGCAGGTGACTATTACATATCGCGGGCTCAATATTAACAGCCGATCGAACGATCGAGTGAAATTTTGTCCCACTGTTATAATTCGTTCAACGCTTCGCGTATTCACGAGTTAAAAGGGGGGAGGGGGGAGGGGCAAGGCAGGTGACTATTACATATCGCGGGCTCAATATTAACAGCCGATCGAACGATCGAGTGAAATTTTGTCCCACTGTTATAATTCGTTCAACGCTTCGCGTATTCACGAGTTAAAAGGGGGGAGGGGGGAGGGGGGGGGAGGGGGGAGGGGGGGGGGGGGGGTGGGGGGAGAGGGACGAGAAGGAAATACGGCATACACCTCCCCTCTATTTTTTTTTTCTAACCAACACATTAATAACTCCTATTAAAATAATTATAAACTGCCATGATATAGAGAATTTCAGTTTCACGTTTGCAGGATTCAGTTATATAATTATAAACTGCTATGATTTAGAGAATTTCAGTTTTACGTTTGCAGGATTCAGTTAAACGTGTTTATCAAGCTTCTGTCTGGTCCCCTGAGGGGCGTCTCCCATATGGAAGGTATAGGGATGCTCTTTGTCTCATTAATGTAAATCACGGATTTTAGTATCCCTTAGGGTTTTCAGGAAGGAACGCCAATATTTTAAACCATCAAGGTCTCGTCATTTTATACGCAATCTATTAATAGATAAAAGCATTCGATGGCAAAGTCTTTATCGACATTATAGTCATTATAACTATTGTTTGTCTGTTTTTTTTTAGAACTGTATCTTTTAGGAGTTAAATAAAACTTGAGCCACGCCCAGATTGGTCTCATTTAGCGGTTTAATTCAAAATTTCCGACGCGCATCCCCGTACCTTTAATTTGGGAGTCCCTCCTTCGGGGATCTCCTCCCCTCCGAGATCTCCCCCCCCCCCCCCCCCCCCCCCCCCCCCCCCCCCCCCCCCCCCCCCCCCCCCCCCCCCCCCCCCCCCCCGGGATCTCACCCTCTTCCGAGGTCTAAGCCTCAATCTCGTTGTATGTTTTGAAAACCATCCTGCTGCTGCCTGGATTTTTCGTTTTTTTGCAATAATTATTGCAATTACCATTACTAATATAATAAAAATGGCTGTCAGTATCTTAAGAACAAACCAAATACAAGCAATAGCATTCTCTATTAACACTTTCACTAACTCTAACCCTAACTCTAACCATGAAAAACTAGATGCCTGGTCATTTGGCATTCCGCCCTCCGTGTAATTCCATTCATGCTCCATTAAGCTTTCTCCCTGTACCAATCGTATTCTGGAACCTAGAATGTTATTAATTTCTGCTTCATTGTTTAGAATTCTTTTTAGACGATATGCCATCTTCTCAACTACCACTGGGTTGATATCTTCAAGCAGGTTAACGTCACGTTTCCAATAGATTGGGAGATTTTCTTCCTCCAGAAAGGACTGCAGTTTCCAAAGAAAACCAACAAAGTGTTTTCCAAGGGAGTTTCGGCCATCCCAACCGTCAGGATTCTCTATAATGTAGTGCACGAAGGCGCTCTTCACATGGTATGACTCCAGTGCTCCGAGGGACGTCCGCTGACTCTTGATGATTGTTTTCACGATTCTAAGTAGCTCATGTCTGCAGCCATGATCATCTTTATCCATGTACCGTAACAAGTTCTTTTCGTTCAGTGAAAATGACTGCCTCCAGAGATAGTCGACATTAGGAACGGTCATTGACCTACTGGGTTTTGGCACAAAGTATTCACCAGCCCCAATTTCGAAACAAGGGACGAGGTCAACTGATAACAGCTTCTCGTATGTTTCCTTCTCCATGATATCAACCTGAACGGCAGGTCCGTGGTAACGCAAACTCAAACGGACGTCAGAATATGGTGAGTTTTTGTTGAAAGCATTCACTGCTTGCGCTTCCAGTGTACTCCAGTCTCAGGATTGGGAGAGAGGAGTTTCGTTTGCAGTACTCCAAGATCTGGTCTTCAATGTAGTCCTTCACCAGACGTCTAGATCGCTTCTGGTCTTCTTCGGAGATCTTTACATTCTTTACGGAATAATTGCGTAGTTTCTTCGTCAGTGTGTAGTCTGCTAGCAGCCAATTCAACAACGGCATTATCTAATTTACAAACAAAATTTGAGGGTTGTCAATATCGAAGGTCAGTTGTTCTCATAAAGAATAAAAATATAAATTTAGGTGAAGTTGTGCCAATCAACAATCTATGCCTTTTTAGGGTATATGCTGTAGCTCAATTTTAGCCTTGGTTGAATTGTTATTTCCATTGTTCCTTTTTACGCTAATATATTAATAATGAATATAAAACAAAGGAAAATTAAAATTGAACCAAAGGAATAAAATTGAATTACAACATATACGTTTTGGACTTTTGTGTCACAAACAGGGTGTGTATTTTAGTTAATTTTCCTTGTGAGTCCAATGACGTTTGATTGCCGAACTGAATCGAACTTAATCCGCGGATTAAATTCGTTTTCGTTCGATTTCGTAGGAGATACTCAGGGCACAGGTTATCACTATCAACAAACTGGAAGATCTCCGAAAGTTGATCTCTGCAAGTTCTCCGAAATACATTAAAGCTTTGCTTTCCACTGGATAGTAAGATCACACACCTTCACCTTGGTTCGTCTGGTACGGAATAAAATAAATCTTCGCGCTTTGACACAAAAGTCCGTCCCGCAATTGTGAACCACGTAGGTACCTGCAATTTCACGTGTGTGTCTGCAATTAATATCTACTACGAAGCGAGTACGAAACACTTACTGTGTCCGCACTTGAGCCGATGTCTTCCCTTCAAAATAATTAAAACTAAAACTGTTTAGTTTATCGCAATCATATACATTTTTTCCCACGTGTTATGTGTGTCCCTGCTGATATATCACTTTTAATTACTTTCCACATGGCTCGTTCATTGAATAAACCTTGCCGACTGTCTGAAAAGCTGGTGGTGGCTTTGATTATAACTGCGGGGGAAAGCGGAGATGATATCCCCCTAAGGTAAAAATTACATTTAATATTCCCCCACACATGACCCGGTCAAACTAATTAATGTCTATTATACTATTTTACAATTGTTTAATACGGTAGAAAATGCAATAATTCTCCGTGTTAACAAAAACAATATAAGAAATGAATAAAAAGTTATCACCTCGAGTTCCTATTGAAGATTCATTCACTTATCGCCTATGTTTACTTGTGGCTTATTTCATTTGCATGTTTGTCTTGTTAGCAATGTGACTTTTTAGAATTATGTTCATTTGACAAAGTTTTGCAACTTATAATACAGAACAGGGAGCAATTTCAGAATACCCCGCCACTTATTTACATATCCCTAAATGTTTGTTAGAACTAGCCATATGAAAACAAAAGAATCCATTCTTATTCAATGAGATGCAAATAAGTGGCGGGGGGCACCGCGGCAGAACGTATGCGCATGCGTAAACTTCAAGCACTTCCGGTCCGGTAAACTACCAGGCGTTCGTGCCGGCGTTCGTTAACATCGATGCGAACAGCATAAAACAACACTTCTGCATGAACCAACAGACCTTGATTTTCTAGATGCAATGATGAAAGGACCACAACCGAAGAAAATTATGGTAATACACGATCGGTTCTTGCATGAATACATTTCGAGATGGAGTGAAGACTTGTTTTTTGTGAAAAAATGCGATGCAAAAATTATTTGTTCATATTTCGTTGTTGGTGCAAACACCAAACCCCTTGGTGCAAACGCTTGAAACTTGAACGATGAAAAAACTTTTCAACGAAACAAACTTTTTCTCTACCTTTGTTTTATAACTCTTACTTTTTGTTTTCAAACTTCGCGGTACGGGAGTTTTACGTTGTTTATGTTGTAGTTCATTTTTTATTTCAGGTAATTTTTGTTTTTCCTTTGTTTCAAATTCATTAGCAAATATTACCATACCCAAAAACAATGGAAAAATAAAAATTCCCTGAGATAAAAAAATTAACTACAACATTTACATGGGATTACAGTATGTCACCGGAAATGCGTAATTCACCGGATGCTCAGTTTTCTACTCATGCGCAGTGCGTTTCGCCGCGGTGCCGTGGCGGGGTATTCTGAAATCTAGCCCAGATTAGAAGAGGTTATGTAAAAATATATCTTCAGTAAATAGTCAGTTCTCCTTTATTTACCTTCGAATAATGGAGCGAAGGTTTTCGCTGTTTTGTTATGTTTCTAGCTGTACTAGCCATTTCGCACTTTCTGAATAGAGTTTCGTTTTATAACCAGTTGCATATAGAACATAATGCGCCGATCAATTCGAAACATCAACATCTCCCCCCCCCCCCCCATTTTTTTGAACATTTTCTGTGCCCGGGGAGTCGGGAATTTGATGTGAAAGGCCATCCCAAGGGTGGGGAATTTGACTTTGCCTGGGTGGGGTCGGGAATTTGAACCGGAATGCAGTAGCAGTTCAGATTCAACATGGAGCAATTTAAAGGGGAAAATATCGTTTTTGTTAGTGAATGGCTAGTAAAATGGGCTGACAAAGCTTTGCAGTGTTTTTGAAGGTTTGTATGAAAAGTTAAATTCAACTGCCATTCAACGCGTTTTAGATTTCGAAGTCAAAATGGCTGACTGCATTGCCAGTCCTGTGCCAGTCTATTAAATGTACGCAGATTTTAAAACGGCCATTGATTGAAAAAAAAAAAACACTGCAAAATGAACTCTCTCAAACAGAAAATTCTTTAAGGAAACATTTGTCAGTTGATATAAAACGCGTTTAGAATAATAAATTTTCACCTCGTGGAAATTAACGCTTCCAAAAATGAATCAACCGCGTTGCTAAATATTTTTGCAATATTTGTTGATCACACGAGAAATTACTCAAATAAAAAAATATCGAAAAGTAAATCCCCAAGACCGTGAACCACAGGTATGCCACAGGAGTGCCGTGAAATATCAGTTGCAAAGTATACGCGGTTCAGTTGAGTATATTCTCGAGGAAAACTATAGCTAGAATAAATCAGAAAAAGTGAATGCAAAGTGTATTTTTTAATCTCACTAAAAACATTTTATCGTTAGGAGGGGCATTTGACAGTCAAATCCAGTGCTAGGGTGGGGTATTTGAATGCAATTTTGGCCCAACGGGGCGGGAATTTGAACAAGTCGATCTTCAAAAGTTCAAATGCCCGGGGCATTGCCCGGGGGGGGGGGGGGGGGGGGGGGGGGATGTTGATGTTTCGAATTGATCGGCGCATAAGTTTCACGAATTTTGTAACTGTATTTCTAGCTGCTTTACTTTCTAAATAGAACGTAGTTTTAGAAAAGAAAAAGGTTTCTCGTAGTTTGATTAGCTTTTGTGACAATAGAAACTCTGGCAGTAGTTACATTTTTCTCTTTGTTGTATTAAAAGTGTTTTGAATAGTGCCGCTGACTACAAATAGACCTTGCTTGTAATTGTTACTTTGATTTTTCACGAGCTTACATCACAGTCTAGGATTTTCGAGTTGAGATTAAACTGTGTGTTAGATCTTGGTACCGAGAAATCTTGACGAATTTGTTTTTCCCGCAACAAGCGAGTGGCTCCGAGCTTTCCCCAGATAAGTCAGCACGTTTTCCTGCCAATTTCCCGTCGTCGTTCTAGTTTTCCAGTCAACGCCAACAGCGAAGCAAAATCTATCGTCACACAATAGAGTACAACAGTGATGACGTCACAAAAACTAAATTTTTGAAATTATGCGACTTGATTAGATATTCTAAAAGGGCATGACGTTCCCTGCAAAACAACAACGACAAATGACGAAATTGTAGGTTTTGTGGAGAACATGAACACACGACGGTTAATTTCCTTTCTCCATTTGAACTGGAAAGCCATCCCTTTAAGGTGATTCCATTGAAAAAGAAGGAATTTTTACGATTTTCTAAAACTTGGTCCAGATGGTAATTATGTTATGAGCATCACAAAAATGAAATAAAAAATAGGGGTCACCGTGCTCGTTTTTGCACAACATGGATGGCCATTATAGTAACTATACGACCCGCGAGGTTTCATTACTGAACCCTAGTAATCAGAAAGGGGACTATAATTTCTAAAAAAAAAATCATTGCTTGGATTAAAATAATAGAGTAGTTCAACAAAATTGACTTTGATCTTACATTATAAACTACTTTAGTTGACCAGGAATTAAGATTATGAAAGAAATTAAAGAATTCGCGGCGTGCGCGCATACCCAATACTACCTGAAGACGTGTTCTTTACAGCATTCAAATACAAATATTTCAAAGCAGAATTTTTAACTTTTCTTCGAATCGCGAGGGGTGGGGGGGGGGGGGGGGGGGGGGGTCACGGGCACCCCAGGATCCCCCTCTAGCTACGCCCCAGTAATGTTTTCTGGGAAAACCGGAAGTTCATATGACTGATGTCTTCAATTCTGAGAAACAGGTTAATGTTTTCTGGGAAAACCGGAAGTTCTTAAAAATGATGTCACCGGCTGATTCCATTGGTTGATTCCCAAAACAACAAGCATCAGTCATTGTCAGCAATGAAAACTAGACCTCGCTGATCTAGAAAGACACTGCCGAATATTTTTGGATTTTCAGCCGTTAAAATCAGGTTTGTATATTACAGGACATATATAATATGTTTGGGATGAATAGTAGTCAATGAAAATGCAAAAAATGTTTGTCAAAGCTTGTTTCAACGCACGTCAGTTATAAGAAGAAAATCATTTCGTCCTTCGTTTTTATCTCCAACACTATTACAAGAAGGAATGAATGAGACTAAATATATTTATGGGATGATACGAGCGACAATTCACCTTACATGAAAATCGAGCTAACTCAGTTAGTTGTAGAAAACATTTTGGACAACAATTGCTTCTTCCTCCAAGAAAACTTGCAATTTCTTGGCGTTCATCTATATTCTTTCATTTTGTTTGCCAGATAATGTCGGCATCGGCACAGGCTAAGAGGGGAGACCCGTTAACGAAGAAACTCCGTGATTTTTCCGTGAAGTATGTGAAGATCGCCGAAGCTGACATGACTCGCTCCAGAAGGCTTGTGGAAGAGTACATTGAAGATCAGGTCATCAGGTACTGTCGACAGAAATCCTCCTCAATACAAATCCTGAGACCGGAGTACACTGGCAGCGTGTACGAGGGCCTGAAAACAGAAGCGGCGGATGAAGTGGATGTTATGGTAGTACTAAGAACAACTAGGTATGAAGTGACGGTTAAAAGCACAGAAATACCAGGTTATGCGAAACTCAAGGCCAATATGGACTCGAATTTTCTCAAGTATGCCAGTGATGAAGGGTACATCAAACCAGAGCGACTTCGAAATGGATGGTTTTACAGTCTGGTTGCACAAGCAGTGAATGCTTTCAATAACAGCTCACCATATTCTGACGTCCGTTTGGAGGTACGTTACCATGGACCTGCCGTCCAGGTAGATATTAAGAAGAAGACAACCAATGAGATGGTCCTTTCAACTGATCTCGTCCCTTCCTTTCAATTTGGGTCTGATGACTACTTTGTCGCCAAACCCTATAAAGGGGGGAGACGTGCCCATGATCCTGAGCTCCTGTGGAGACAATCCTTTTCGCTGAAGGAAAAGGCAATGCTGCAGCACATGGACCGCGATGGTGGCTGCAGGCACGAGCTCCTTAGAATCGTCAAAACCATCGTTAAGAGGGAGCGGACGTCCCTTGCAGCACTGGAGTCATACCACTTGAAGACCGCCTTCATGCACTACATTAATGATAATCCTTACAACTGGGCTGGCCAGAACTCCCTTGGGGAACATTTTCGCGCATTTCTTCGGGAATTACAGACGTATCTGGAGAGGAAAAATCTTCCACACTTCTGGCTACCTAGCGTAAACCTTTTGGAAGACATCCAGGCAGTGGTGGTGGGGCAGATGGCAAATCGATTGAAAAGAATCCTAAACAGTGAAGCAGAAATGAACAATGTTCTGGAATAGCCGAACTGATTGGCTTCATGAAAAGCTGACCAAGTTTTTACCCTGAATAATAATCACATAACTTAGAAATTAACTTACCAAGATAGTTTAAAAATAAAAATAAAACAAATCAACTTTGTTTAGCGAGGGTAACACTAACAGTCATGCGACTGACAAAACTGTGGCCCTCGAATTCCAGGTCGAATTAGAATTTAGAAATGTTAGTTTTTGAGAAGGGAGAAAAAACCGGAGAACCCGGAAAAAAACCTGTGACCGAAGGATGAGTACTAACAGCAAACTCAACCCACATATGACGCCGAGCCTGGGAATCGAACCTTGAAGCATCAGTAATAAACGAAGGAATCAGTGTTCACTATTGACATATTTGTAAGTTGATGTCGCTAAAGAAAAAATAAAAGCGGTAAACAAAGCAGATTAGTTAATGAAATATATGTTTTCATTTACATTTTATTTTTTGGGGGGGAAGGGGTGTTGGGATGTAGATTCATCAAGCCCATCGTCATCCCCGAGTAGCGTCCGTTTCGTTTCGACATAAACTTCATACAAAGAAACAATAGAAATTGGACACTCCTGAACGAGAAAAAAAGGAAATGCAGATACTTTCAATCAATGGGGAATAATAATAATAATAATAAAGTCTTTATTTAAAGAGGGTTGCACTAAAAACCAATAAATAAACGCTAAATGACGTAAAAATACAAAAGTTATACCAATAAACATTGTTTTTCTTCATTCAAAGGTATAAATATGCAAATTTCCAAAAACATGGCTGTCAAAATCTTGTTGCCATGGAAACGTCAAGTCACGTGATCAAAAAATTGTCATATGAAATTATTGCCAGATAAATTTTAGGAAAAGTCACAAAGTTTGATGGCGTTTGAATACATATTAAAGAAGTTATGAATGTTGAAAGTTAGCGCGGGCACTTTGTGCCCCCCCCCCCCCCCCCCCCCCCCCCCCAGGCCGAATAGGGTTAAGAAAGCTCACAAAATGCTAGTAGGCCTGTCCCGATTGTGCTCGTAAAATGCTGGAAAGTTGCTCACTGGAATGCCAAAAAGTTGCTAAAAAATTGCCAAAAATCCAAAAAGTTGCTACCAAAATTTCAAAAGTTGCTGCCTAATTTCCTGACATTTTTATATAAACGTTAATTAAAAGCTTTATTTTTCGTTCTTCACAATAATTGCTAACATCGGTCAAGAAAAATAGCTTGAAATTTAGCTATAAAGAGTTCCTCGCAAATATGGGCAAAATTTAAGGATACTCTTAAGTCTAACGGAACAAAACACATGGTTCATTTGACGTCTTGCCGAATGATATGGGGGAACTTGAACGAAACTAGCTCTACTGATTGCATTCTCAGAGTCTAAAACCACATAAGAAATCAAAATGTTACACCCTCTTTGCATTGTTATGTTGAAGCATCACAGCTTCTATGATTTGTACAATGTGCATTACGAAATAAGAAAATGTGTTCTTAAGATTGACATTTTTTCGAGGCGTGTCGCTGATTACTGTTTGCATTAAGAGAGACAATAGAAAACAGTTTTTTTATTACACGAGATAAAACCGTAAGAGCGAACTGATTTTCAGTCAGAGGATATTATCTGTAAGTTAGGGAGTTTTGTTGGTCCAATTAAACCTGTTTACAAAAATGTGATAGATACGTGGTAACGGAAATAAAACCCAGTTGATTGACATATTGTTTGGAATTTAGTTGTAACACACTATACCTGGACTACACAAAACTGATATCAATGTCATGAGAAAAGTAAACAATAAAGGTGGTATCTCACCATCCATTTCCGTTCATGAAAAGTAAAGAAACAAAGACGGCCTTTTTTGTGCGTCATTTTAGCCGATTATCCGTTATAATATTAGATGAGGATCACAATAGGCCTGCGAAACGTTGTCAAGTGACAAGTTACGTGTTCAAAAGGTTGATAAACCTTCAAGAAATTCGCATGAATTGAGGTTTTCCACGAAATTGTTGACTTTTTCGCGCTTGATATGTGCTCTAAACCTACAATTTGCTCAAAAATTGCCCTGAAAGGCAAAACTTGCTCGAGGTTGCTAAAACCGCAAAAAGTTGCTCCAAATGCCAAAAGTTGCTCAAAAGTTGCCGAGCAGAATCGGGACAGGCCTAAATGCTAGGGGAGGATGATCTATATAAAAAATGACGGGGGTGCTCGTCGAACTTTTTAGGGGTCAAAATTTGTAGATTGGTACCGTTTTGGGTACTAAAATCTAAAGTGATCACCGTTAGAATCATCGCGGTACCTTTTAGGGTAATGAGCCGAAAAAATATGTCAGACATGTGTTGTTTTAGAATTGGTAACTCTAAAATAGGGTTAAAAATTATTTTAAGCCACGCCCATCAAACGAGATTCTGGTAACTTTTGGAGTATTTTTCGAAAATTTCCGACGAGCACCCTCGTCATTTTTATATGTGAGTCCCCCCCCCCCAACCCCTAACCTCTAACCCCCCCGGGGGGGGGGGGGCTTTTTGACACAAAAAGGGAAGAAATGGCAAGACTTAAGTAATGAAGCAAAAGGGTCTTCAATCAACAAGCTAACAACCATTCAAATTAACTAAACCTTCTTAGCCAAACCAAGAATTTTTTAGCCTCTATCTTAACCGCGTTCAAATGTATACGTTTTTAACCATCTGGAGTGACAGGTCCGTTTGCTATCACGGGAAGTTTGGAGAAATCGTATTAAACCTGTTTATCTGGTAAAACATATTTCTAAAAGCCTTGGGAGATCATATCCTTCGCCTCATGACCTCACACCACGCGAAGCATGCTTTTCTCCATTATATCAACACACCTCGATATTGGAGCGGCGAGAACGCACTAGGTGACCATTTCCTTGGTTTCATACGAGCGCTGCAAGGGATGCTTGTACGAGGCTCGATTCAGCACTTCTGGGAGCCGCGGTTTAACCTTATGGAAGACATCAGTCGGCATGCTCCTCTCTTGGGATACCGCTGTTCAACCATCCTCAACAGTGAAGAGGAAAGAAACAGACTGTTAAGTACGTAATGTGATGAGTGAACCAAATGAAGCAATAATCAGGGGTACTAAATGTTAGGGATAACGCTTGGAATGGCGTTGTACAATTTTTCCATATCATTTTAGTGCCTTTAAAGGAAACTGTGTGAAAGCTGATACACTGTGAGCTTTTCAGTTATTTTAGCTGAACATTCCAGCAGCAGCAGAAACATTTAGGGAAAAGAATAGTTATAGTTTTATTGAGAACTAACGGTGGACATAAAAATGAATACAACAGCATAACAAAAACAACAACAACAACAACAATAACGTTTTTTTGTACTGTAACATTACAAAGATGCATACAATACTGATATAAATTAAAAATAGATACGGTAGCTGGTTACCCAAAATAACTAAAAAGCTAAACTAGTTGGGTAACCATCATAATTATTAGCTCCTGAAAAAATCCCTAAAAGATAACTTTATGAATAATGAATTATGATAATAATAAAAACAATAATAATACCTTTATTAAAGTGCCAAAGTTATTTAGCTATTAGTAAGCTAATTAAAGACACTATTACTAAAACTTAATTTAACTAATATGTATGTACAATAAAAGATAAAAGATAAATAGAAATTATGTACAAATATATATAGTAATCAATGAAATCATTCTATATAATCATACTAAGCAGAGGTTGACTGTGTAATATCCGGCTAGTTAGTGGAAAAAAAGCTGAGGACTGATTATATCAATGTTTTTTTTTAGTTTTACAATATTGCACCAGTGTACCCAAGTTAAGTAATATAGTAAGCATCGCATGTAACTATGTAACTATCTTAGCGCCAAGCGAATTGTATTTACTTGGGTTGCTCCTGTAAGTAAAAGAAATTGCCGAGTCTTGTTTTAACTATATATTAAGTCGAGAAAAAATAATCAGTATAAGAGAACAGATCCTCTATACATGGGGCGCCTCTTCCAATGGAAATTATATTGAATTTATTATCGGTTCGGTATTATACTGCGTGGATAGCGTGGTTATTTTAAGGGCGACATCTGATTGGTCATTTTGAATGACGTCATATAATTTAAGAGTTGGCCTATTTGTTGACTTTCACAGCCCCTCACATAACACGCGATTTCCCTTCGCTGTACAAGCAAAACACCTCCATTAAGGATTAGAGCTATGGCGGTCAGCTATACCATATATGAAATCTGATCGTCATGGAATAGAGACCGTGTGTTCATGGAGGCGAAAATGCAAATAACCTTCACTGCATGGGCGCAAGCTAATATTAGATTGAAAATAATTGTTATGTGTTACGGGGCTCAGTTCTCTTAGATCATTTTCTCTTGATTGAGTACAATCAGCGTTGAAACTGCTCTTCATTGCTTACGAAAAACGTTTGGTTTCTTTTGAGAGAGGTGTCACTCATCGACGGTTTAACACATGAACTCTTTACTAGGAAATGATGATGAAAAATGAAAACTCCAAACTGTCTTTTATGTTCCTTTGCAAATTACTTTTCTTAAGACTTTTTTTGCCTCCTCTCGAATATCTTTCAATCTCCAGATGTACAGAAATGGATTCAGCGAAGATGTCAATAGCATTATTGACGTTGTCAGATGGAGAACTCTGACAGATGTCTCATAGGAAGCATTTACAACCTTCAATAAAATTCTGGAAGACACGTACGGCGCGTAACACAACAAGAACAGCGCGAAAATCCAGAGAACAGAATACACAGACTTCTTGTACTTTTCAAGGTTGATAACAGATCGCCTGGCGTCGGTCGTATTTGCATGGATTTGTTGTTGATGATGTCGGATGATTCGATAAACTTTGTAGTACGCCAGAGCTAAGATTGCAAAACAGCAAAAACCGAGCGCTCCTTCCATCATCGAGACAATAGGTTTATCGAAATATTCGTCCATTCCTGGCAGTCTGCGAAGCGCCATGTATGGTATCGGTAAAACCAAAAGACAACTTTCGATGACGTACACTTTCCGAACTGTTATAAAGGAGCGTCGACTCATGACCAGCCATCTTTCTACGGCCATCGCTGTTATTGTCGAAGCTGTTAAAATAACTAGATAGGGCACAACGCTATGGGCGATTGCGGATGAAACGCAGTACAGTCTTTTTAAAGTTTTAAGCTCTGCAACTCTGTACAGGACATAAAATGGCTGACCAACAATCCCTATACACAAGTCGGTTAACGCGAGGCTACCGAGAAACATGTAGGAAGGCGTTCGAAGAGACCGATTCCTCCAAATTGCCGCTAAAATCAGAGAATTTCCCCTCACTGCTACCGGCGCCAACAAGCCGTTATAACGCAAGTAAAAATTGTTGTAAAGCTACCAACATGACCAAACTTATGATTTGAACAAAATTTGAAAGGAAGGTTGTCGGACGAGCTGGATAACGTTGTGTTGATCATTTTAACGTAAAAACATAATTAGGGTTCGATCTGGGTAGGTAGTTTCAAGAGTTCACCACAAGCAATTTGTCTGTTTGATTAACACTGGTCAATAAATTGACACTCATGTCTCCACGGAACAATGGAGGAGGGATGGAACTCTTTAAAGCGAGAACCTATGCCAAAGCGAGAATAGAACCTGTGCCAAAGCGAGAACCTGTGCAAAAGCGAGAACCTGTGCCAAAGCGTGAACCTGAGTCAGAAGCTGCAAGAAGGGAGGTCGATCCATCTATCTGCCCGGAGGATTTTGAAGACCTCCTAGATTTTGTCGAGGACCTTCAATTGTAGGAAGACGAGGACTAACTGTCCGGATTAAGATTTTTCACACACTAGTGTGACTTTTAATTGATATATAGTTTTTTTCAATTCTGATACTTGCTTAATTATGTATCAGATATAGGATATATGTTATGAAGGGAATGGTTACAGTAATATTATGAAATGTTAGGTTATTTTTATGGGAAGGAGACTGAAAATGTCAAAACTTGACTGTTTCGATTCCAAAATGTAATGATTGTTGAAGGTTTTCAACCCTGCAGCTATGAAGCCGCCCTAATTTTACCATTTTTTCTCCGAGATGCTGCCGAAATATTTTAGTTTTCTCTCTCTGAAGAAGTACGCACAAATTTTTCAGCGCTCGAGCAAGCATTAATTTTTACGATTTTGGATAGTTTGTGATTATAATGTATAAGGTTGTTTTTAAACGTTTTTATAATTATTGTATGTAGTAGTCCACGGCTCACTGGAAGAGCATTTTTAAATGAAAGTGATCCCGTGTTTTTTAAATAAAGATGACGATGAGATGATGATGATGATTTCAGTTGTCTTATGGGGATAAATTTCGTTTACGGGCAGAATTCGAGCGAACACAACAAGGTCCTGCGGAAACCTTACAGGACTATATTAATTTTATCGAAGAACGATCTTAACTACTCAAAATTTCTAATGAGACCAAATTGTTCGTTTTTGTTAACTGCCTTCGTGATGGTATTAAACGCAAAGCATTGATCAAAAGGCCGAAATCTTTTGATGACGCAGTAAGATTAGCTGAACATGTACATTGGGTCGACAAGATAGTTAAAAATAATAATCATCATCATGCACCATGCACCTCGAGTGGATCAATCTCAATTGTTTGCTTGTAGCGATGAGATTGGAAAAATGTTTTAAAACAACAAATATTAATCAACAAATATTAATCTTGCTTTGACAGTCGCATTCAGCCTATACGAGTTTGAAAAACAAATTGTCGGATGTGAAACAAGAAATGCGTTCCTTGAGAACTGCTTTGTATTGTCCAAAGGAGGATGCACCAATTCAAATTTGCGCAGTTTTAAACAATTATGTACCTAATTGTGAAGAAAAATTTACGATAGTTTCCATTTCCGAGGATAGAGCGGACGAAGTATTCTTTGTAGATATGTTTGATGTAAAAATGTTCGTCGATTCAGCGATTTGCCGAATTACTGAACTATGGCAAACTGTTGTTGACTTCGATGAATTTCAAGGAAAAGACAGTTTTGCACGAGGAAATGCGACCACAGAATTTGAAACAGAAAACCGTTGCTTGTCTTGTTTACCTTACCAAGGTACACAAGATAAACAACCGTGGGAAAATATTCAACACAAGAATAATAAAAGTATTCTGAGAAGCAAATGTTACAATTGTGAGTGACGTGCTGTTTTTCATATTTTCCAGAAGATTTTCCCGCCGGATATTTCCGAAAATGATATTTGGCAGACATGTGATAAACGTTCTGTACGTCAGTGCGAATCAAAGATTGATCGAAGAAGGGTTAAAAATGTAACTTTCACTCTGTTTAAAACATGTATTTTATTGTATTTGTTACTCGTGAATGCAGAAAAGCCTGCTGGTCAATTTGCATATGACCAGTTTTTTGAGCTATTTTGAAAAAAATAGCTCTAAGCAGGCGCAAAGGTTGGTTTGTGATGTTAGTATGTTTGTTGGTTTGTTTGTTTGTTTGTATGTATGTCTTGGGTTATGTCACACCAATCAGATTGCCTCTAGTATGTACACCGTGTACTATGTCAGCCAATCAAATTCTCGCTTCTAAAATGGTATTACTGAAGGTCAAAGAAGGGCTCTTGACATGAATTGAAAATCTGCCATCTTGAATCTTCGCGATTGTTGCCTCAAACACTAAAAGTGTAAAGTTTTGAAGATTTGTTGGTTGGGACCTGTGCTCTAATCCCGACTGGCTTGCTAACATGGCAATAGTCAGGGGCATTTATTCGGAAATACCGCCTAAAATGTGCTCTATGCATGAATTGTACAATTAATGGTCTGCGAGGGATGAGACGTCCAAAAAATGTGGACCGACTGCGGTTACGTTTATAGGTGAGCTTGTACTGAAGTAAGAAAGTATAGCTTTATTGTAAAAACGGCAAGCGGATTTCAAATAATGTGATGCGGAACATGAATTGTATGTTTCAAACCTAGGTTTCAAGCGATTGCTATTTGAAATTGTATCTTTTTTGTCAGTCACGTTGTCTGTCCGTGAAAATGTTGAACTTTGTCCTTTTAGAAACTTGTCCGGGATGCATGGAGTTCAACAGAAAACGTAATACAATTAATATACAATTTACAGTATTTAAAACGTTTATCTTTCTTTGAATTAATGTGAGCAGATGTGTAGGTTATTAATTGTATGTCCCAAGCGATTGCTACAAGCGAGTAGCGACTGTATTTTGTATGAGCAGTCACGTTGTGTGCACGTGCAAATGTTGAACTTTGTCCTTATAGAAACTGGTACGTGATGGAATTCAACATGTTTTCGAAAAAACGTTAATTGTTATGGTGCGTTAAAAAACGCCTGTTTAAAAAACTATTAGTTGCAAAATTCATTTTGGATGCGCTAAGTTTCTGATTTAAGACTTTTCTGGTCGACATTACAGGAAAAGATGTTTGGTTCCAAATGTTAACCTCAACAATGTTCGTGTAACTAATTTTCAAGCTTGTGGTTTTGAGTTGAAAACAATTTAATCTAATTAGTTTCTGTTTCTATTTGCACGACTTTTTTGTGGAGAATAAAAACAGTTGTTTAAATACTATTAGTTGCAATTCACAAGGAGACTACCAATATTCATTTTACATGCGTTTAGTTTCTGTTAAAGACTTTTCTGGTTGACATTACAGAAACAGGTGGTTCAAAGAATTTTCGTGTCACTAATTTAATTAGCTTGTGGTTTAGAGTTGAAAACAATTTAATTTAATTCGTTTGCGTCTTCTAGGCCAAAGGGAACCATTTCCACGTTTCTTTTGTAAATAATAAAAGCAACTTTTTAAAAAAAGACTAGATACAAATTTTCAGGAAATAATAATCCTTCAATTTGGATGCATCAAATTTCTGTGCAGGACTTTTCTGGTTGACATTTAATACACTGATTACTGAAACAAGTTGCTCATTTCACTGGGGCCGTAGTTTCGTCATAAAATAACTCCGAAAATCCCGTGAAAAAGCTAGCCAAAACTTCCTACCTATTTTCATACCCTAACCCTTTAGGCTAGGATACAAAAGCAAACTTTGCATTTTTCCACGTAAATAGAGTTTTGGTCCCAGAGGGCCCGTTTCTCGTAAGTCCCGACAACTTTTCGGGCCCGCAACTCATATTAAAATCAGAATCTATAAAATGGTGATGCATTTTTTAGCCCTCAAACCAGCTCGACTTGTTTCGTCAATTTCGAATTTTATTGCCTAGCTTTCAAAATCAACAAAATTTTAATCTTTAATGAATACATTGCGCACATAAGATAGCTTTCCGGGCCCGAAAAGTTATCGGGACTTTCGAGAAACGGGACACAGTTCGTGATCTCGGTATTTTTTTTTGGGTAGGGGGCGGGCCGGAGGATTTGAAAAACGTATATCTGCAAGCGGTTATTTGTGCTAGTTTTCTTCAGCTGTTTTATTGCTTTCACCATTTCATATCATTTAGGGAATTTTCAAAATAGCTCATGCACGCAATGCGTGCCTATGTTTTAGGAAAGATGACAGACAAACGCTATCGACCGTTTTTTGGAGCAAGCAAATTTTCCGCCTCATTATATCTACGAGGCCTTAATTCCACCAAAACCACCGGATTAATTTTTTTCCTATGCAAAACGTGTTATTGATGTTTTGACAGAAGTTGAATATTGCCAATATTTAACTTTTGTTAAAACCGCGAAACCCTTTCCGCCCTTTGTGTACGCTGCGATGATGCATGGAGCAATCCTTGAAGAGTTGTAACGGATCTTCGAACTCAGTTGCAACTGTCTTCGGACGGTCTGTTAAAATGCATTGTACTTCAGCAACGCCTTCAAGAAGCATTACGATCATGGCTTGAACATAATTTTCGTTTATTGGTTAGTGTTAGACATTCGATCTGATAATTGATGGCTTGAATCTTTGTTACGTTGAAGACATTGTCTGTTTCCTTTGCCAAGAAAATATTTTTGTCCTCATTGTCCCTCTCCACCCAGGCGATAAGTGAGATCCAGCAGATTATTGGGAAAGCTAACAAAATGCTAGCTAACAAAAAGGGAAGAATGGCGAGACTAAAGTAATGAAGCAAAAGGCTCTTCAATCAACAAGCTAACTACCATTCACATTAACTAAACCTTCTTAGACAAACCAAGAATTTTTTAGCCTCTATCTTAAACGCATTCAAATGTATACGTTTTAGACCATATGGAGTGGTAGTTCCGTTTGCTATCACGGGAAGTTTGGAGAAATCGTATTAAACCTGTTTATCTGGTAAAACATATTTCTAAAAGCCTTGGCGTGATTAAGGCTTAAGAGCTCAACAGACTTGATGCCATTGCAGGAAAAAGAGAGAATACAGTATATGGACAGGGATGACCATGGCTGCAGACATGAGCTTCTTAGGATCGTCAGGACCATTATCAAGAGAGATCATATCCTTCGCCTCATGACCTCATACCACGCGAAGCATGCTTTTCTCCATTACATCAACACACCTCGAAACTGGAGCGGCGAGAACGCACTTGGTGACCATTTCCTTGGTTTCATACAAGCGCTCCAAGTGATGCTTGTACGAGGCTCGATTCAGCACTTCTGGGAGCCGCAGTTTAACCTTATGGAAGACATCAGTCGGCATGCTCCTCTCTTGGGATACCGCTGTTCAACCATCCTCAACAGTGAAGAGGAAAGAAACAGACTGTTAAGTACGTAATGTGATGAGTGAACCAAATGAAGCAATAATCAGGGGTACTGAATGTTAGGGATAACGCTAGGAATGGCGTTGTACAATTTTTCCATATCATTTTAGTGCCGTTAAAGGAAACTGTGTGAAAGCTGATACACTGTGAGCTTTTCAGTTATTTTAGGTGAACATTCCAGCAGCAGAAACATTTAGGGAAAAGAATAGTTATAGTTTTATTGACAATTGACAGTGGACATAAAAATGAATACAACAGCATAACAATAACAACAACAACGTCGTTTTGTACTGTAACATTACAAAGATGCATACATAATACTGATATAAATTAAAAATAGATACAGTAGCTGGTTATCCAAAATAACTAAAAAGCTAAACTAGTTGGGTAACCATCACAATTATTAGCTCCTGAAAAAATCCCTAAAAGATAATTTTATGAATAATGAATTATGATAATAATAATAAAAACAATAATAATACCTTTATTAAAGTGCCAAAGTTATTTAACTATTAGTAAGCTAATTAAAGACACTTAAAAGATAAATAGAAATTATGTACAAATATAGTAATCAATGAAACTGATTCTATATAATCATACTAAGCAGAGGTTGTGTAATATCCGGCTAGTTAGTGGAAAAAAAGCTGAGGACTGATTATATCAATGTTTTTTTTAGTTTTACAATATTGAACCAGTGTACCCAAGTTAAGTAATATAGTAAGCATCGCATGTAACTATGTAACTATCTTAGCGCCAAGCGAATTGTATTTACTTGGGTTGCTCCTGTAAGTAAAAGAAATTGCCGAGTCTTGTTTTAACTATATATTAAGTCGAGAAAAAATAATCAGTATAAGAGAACAGATCCTCTATACATGGGGCGCCTCTTCCAATGGAAATTATATTGAATCTGTTATCAGTTCGGTGTTATACTGCGTGGATAGCGTGGTTATTTTAAGGGCGACATCTGATTGGTCATTTTGAATGACGTCATATAATTTAAGAGTTGGCCTATTTGTTGACTTTCACAGCCCCTCACATAACACGCGATTTCCCCTCGTGTACAAGCAAAACACCTCCATTAATCATGAGAGCTATGGCGGTCATCTATGCCATATAGGAAATCTGATCGTCATGGAATAGAGACCGTGTGTTCAGGGGAGCGAAAATGCAAATAACCTTCACTGCATGGGCGCAAGCTAATATTAGATTGAAAATAATTGATATGTGTTATGGGGCTCAGTTCTATTAGATCATTTTCTCTTGATTGAGTACAATCAGCGTTGAAACTGCTCTTCGTTGCTTATGAAAAACGTTTGGTTTCTTTTGAGAGAGGTGTCACTCATCGACGGCTTAACACATGAACTCTTTACTAGGAAATGATGATGAAAAATGAAAACTCCAAACTGTCTCAGTTTATGTTCCTTTGCAAATTACTTTTCTTAAGACTTTTTTTGCCTCCTCTCGAATATCTTTCAATCTCCAGATGTACAGAAATGGATTCAGCGAAGATGTCAATAGCATTATTGACGTTGTCAGATGGAGAACTCTGACAGATGTCTCATAGGAAGCATTTAAAACCTTCAATAAAATTCTGGAAGACACGTACGGCGCGTAACACAACAAGAACAGCGCGAAAATCCAGAGAACAGAGTACACAGACTTCTTGTACTTTTCAAGGTTGATAACAGATCGCCTGGCGTCGGTCGTATTTGCATGGATTTGTTGTTGATGATGTCGGATGATTCGATAAACTTTGTAGTACGCCAGAGCTAAGATTGCAAAACAGCAAAAACCGAACGCTCCTTCCATCATCGAGACAATAGGTTTATCGAAATATTCGTCCATTCCTGGCAGTCTGCGAAGCGCCATGTATGGTATCGGTAAAACCAAAAGACAACTTTCGATGACGTACACTTTCCGAACTGTTATAAAGGAGCGTCGACTCATGACCAGCCATCTTTCTACGGCCATCGCTGTTATTGTCGAAGCTGTTAAAATAACTAGATAGGGCACAACGCTATGGGCGATTGCGGAGGAAACGCAGTACAGTCTTTTTAAAGTTTTAAGCTCTGCAACTCTGTACAGGACATAAAATGGCTGACCAACAATCCCTATACACAAGTCGGTTAACGCGAGGCTACCGAGAAACATGTAGGAAGGCGTTCGAAGAGACCGATTCCTCCAAATTGCCGCTAAAATCAGAGAATTTCCCGTCACTGCTACCGGCGCCAACAAGCCGTTTATAACGCAAGTAAAAATTGTTATAAAGCTACCAACATGACCAAACTTGTGATTTGAACAAAATTTGAAAGGAAGGTTGTCGGACGAGCTGGATAACGTTGTGTTGATCATTTTAACGTAAAAAACATAATTAGGGTTCGATCTGGGTAGGTAGTTTCAAGAGTTCACCACAAGCAATTTGTCTGTTTGATTAACACTGGTCAATAAATTGACACTCATGTCTCCACGGAACAATGGAGGAGGGATGGAACTCTTTAAAGCGAGAACCTATGCCAAAGCGAGAATAGAACCTGTGCCAAAGCGAGAACCTGTGCCAAAGCGTGAACCTGAGCCAGAAGCTGCAAGAAGGGAGGTCGATCCATCTATCTGCCCGGAGGATTTTGAAGACCTCCTAGATTTTGTCGAGGACCTTCAATTGTAGAAAGACGAGGACTAACTGTCCGGATTAAGATTTTTTTCACACACTAGTGTGACTTTTAATTGATATATGGTTTTTTTCAATTCTGATACTTGCTTAATTATGTATCAGATATAGGATATATGTTATGAAGGGAATGGTTACAGTAATATTATGAAATGTTAAGGTTATTTTTTATGGGAAGGAGACTGAAAATGTCAAAACTTGACTGTTTCGATTCCAAAATGTAATGATTGTTGAAGGTTTTAAACCCTGCAGCTACGAAGCCGCCCTAATTTTACCATTTTTTCTCTGAGATGCTGCCGAAATATTTTAGTTTTCTCTCTCTGAAGAAGTACGCACAAATTTTTCAGCGCTCGAGCAAGCATTAATTTTTACGATTTTGGATAGTTTGTGATTATAATGTATAAGGTTGTTTTTAAACGTTTTTATAATTATTGTATGTAGTAGTCCACGGCTCACTGGAAGAGCATTTTAAAATGAAAGTGATCCCGTGTTTTTTAAATAAAGATGACGATGAGATGATGATGATGATTTCAGTTGTCTTATGGGGATAAATTTCGTTTACGGGCAGAATTCGAGCGAACACAACAAGGTCCTGCGGAAACCTTACAGGACTATATTAATTTTATCGAAGAACGATCTTAACTACTCAAAATTTCTAATGAGACCAAATTGTTCGTTTTTGTTAACTGCCTTCGTGATGGTATTAAACGCAAAGCATTGATCAAAAGGCCGAAATCTTTTGATGACGCAGTAAGATTAGCTGAACATGTACATTGGGTCGACAAGATAGTTAAAAATAATAATCATCATCATGCACCATGCACCTCGAGTGGATCAATCTCAATTGTTTGCTTGTAGCGATGAGATTGGAAAAATGTTTTAAAACAACAAATATTAATCAACAAATATTAATCTTGCTTTGACAGTCGCATTCAGCCTATACGAGTTTGAAAAACAAATTGTTGGATGTGAAACAAGAAATGCGTTCCTTGAGAACTGCTTTGTATTGTCCAAAGGAGGATGCACCAATTCAAATTTGCGCAGTTTTAAACAATTATGTATCTAATTGTGAAGAAAAATTTACGATAGTTTCCATTTCCGAGGATAGAGCGGACGAAGTATTCTTTGTAGATATGTTTGATGTAAAAATGTTTGTCGATTCAGCGATTTGCCGAATTACCGAACTATGGCAAACTGTTGTTGACTTCGATGAATTTCAAGGAAAGGACAGTTTTGCATGAGGATATGCGACCACAAAATTTGAAACAGAAAACAGTTGCTTGTCTTGTTTACCTTACCAAGGTACACAAGATAAACAACCGTGGGAAAATATTCAACACAAGAATAATAAAAGTATTCTGAGAAGCAAATGCTACAATTGTGAGTGACGTGCTGTTTTTCATATTTTCCAGAAGATTTTCCCGCCGGATATTTCCGAAAATGATATTTGGCAGACATGTGATAAACGTTCTGTACGTCAGTGCGAATCAAAGATTGATCGAATAAGGGTTAAAAATGAAACTTTCACTCTGTTTAAAACATGTATTTTATTGTATTTGTTACTCGTGAATGCAGAAAAGCCTGCTGGTCAATTTGCATATGACCAGTTTTTTAGGAAAGATGACAGACAAACGCTATCGACCGTTTTTTGGATCAAGCAAATTTTCCGCCTCATTATATCTACGAGGCCGTAATTCCACCAAAACCACCGGATTAATTTTTTTCCTATGCAAAACATGTTATTGATGTTTTGACAGAAGTTGAATATTGCCAATATTTAACTTTTGTTAAAACCGCGAAACCTTCAGAATGCGGTCATTTTCCCGCATACCAACACTGAGGCTATTATAGTGATTCATTATTATTATAATGGCCTCAGTTTTTGTTCCGGTAATTTGTGTAGACCCTTTCCGCCCTTTGTGTACGCTGCGATGATGCATGGAGCAATCCTTGAAGAGTTGTAACGGATCTTCGAACTCAGTTGCAACTGTCTTCGGACGGTCTGTTAAAATGCATTGTACTTCAGCAACGCCTTCAAGAAGCATTACGATCATGGCTTGAACATAATTTTCGTTTATTGGTTAGTGTTAGACATTCGATCTGATAATTGATGGCTTGAATCTTTGTTACGTTGAAGACATTGTCTGTTTCCTTTGCCAAGAAAATATTTTTGTCCTCATTGTCCCTCTCCACCCAGGCGATAAGTGAGATCCAGCAGATTATTGGGAAAGCTAACAAAATGCTAGGGGGAGGGGGGGGGGGGGGGGGGGGGGGGGGTAAGGATTATCCGGGTGATGCACAAATATCTTTTTAGGCTTTATGACACAAAAAGGGAAGAATGGCGAGACTAAAGTAATGAAGCAAAAGGCTCTTCAATCAACAAGCTAACTACCATTCACATTAACTAAACCTTCTTAGACAAACCAAGAATTTTTTAGCCTCTATCTTAAACGCATTCAAATGTATACGTTTTAGACCATATGGAGTGGTAGTTCCGTTTGCTATCACGGGAAGTTTGGAGAAATCGTATTAAACCTGTTTATCTGGTAAAACATATTTCTAAAAGCCTTGGCGTGATTAAGGCTTAAGAGCTCAACAGACTTGATGCCATTGCAGGAAAAAGAGAGAATACAGTATATGGACAGGGATGACCATGGCTGCAGACATGAGCTTCTTAGGATCGTCAGGACCATTATCAAGAGAGATCATATCCTTCGCCTCATGACCTCATACCACGCGAAGCATGCTTTTCTCCATTACATCAACACACCTCGAAATTGGAGCGGCGAGAACGCACTTGGTGACCATTTCCTTTGTTCCATACGAGCGCTGCAAGGGATGCTTGTACGAGGCTCGATTCAGCACTTCTGGGAGCCGCAGTTTAACCTTATGGAAGACATCAGTCGGCATGCTCCTTTCTTGAGATACCGCTGTTCAACCATCCTCAACAGTGAAGAGGAAAGAAACAGACTGTTAAGTACGTAATGTGATGAGTGAACCAAATGAAGCAATAATCAGGGGTACTGAATGTTAGGGATAACGCTAGGAATGGCGTTGTACAATTTTTCCATATCATTTTAGTGCCTTTAAAGGAAACTGCGTGAAAGCTGATACACTGTGAGCTTTTCAGTTATTTTAGGTGAACATTCCAGCAGCAGAAACATTTAGGGAAAAGAATAGTTATAGTTTTATTGACAACTGACAGTGAACATAAAAATGAATACAACAGCATAACAATAACAACAACAACGTTTTTTTGTACTGTAAAATTACAAAGATGCATACATAATACTGATATAAATTAAAAATAGATACAGTAGCTGGTTATCCAAAATAACTAAAAAGCTAAACTAGTTGGGTAACCATCATAATTATTAGCTCCTGAAAAAATCCCTAAAAGATAATTTTATGAATAATGAATTATGATAATAATAATAAAAACAATAATAATACCTTTATTAAAGTGCCAAAGTTATTTAGCTATTAGTAAGCTAATTAAAGACACTATTACTAAAACTTAATTTAACTAATATGTATGTACAATAAAAGATAAAAGATAAATAGAAATTATGTGCAAATATAGTAATCAATGAAATCATTCTATATAATCATACTAAGCAGAGGTTGTGTAATATCCGGCTAGTTAGTGGAAAAAAAGCTGAGGACTGATTATATAAATGTTTTTTTAGTTTTACAATATTGAACCAGTGTACCCAAGTTAAGTAATATAATAAGCATCGCATGTAACTATGTAACTATCTTAGCGCCAAGCGAATTGTATTTACTTGGGTTGCTCCTGTAAGTAAAAGAAATTGCCGAGTCTTGTTTTAACTATATATTAAGTCGAGAAAAAATAATCAGTATAAGAGAACAGATCCTCTATACATGGGGCGCCTCTTCCAATGGAAATTATATTGAATCTGTTATCAGTTCGGTGTTATACTGCGTGGATAGTATTCTATTACCCAACGCTCTCTTTCCACGCTCAGCCTGATAAGGTATGGGTAGAAAGTTGATCCAGCGTTAAGGAGGCGATAGCTTGTACCCGTGTACTCGGACACGAATTTTCAGCAGGAGGGTGGGTGAGGGGGGCCGTTCCCCCTTTCCTCCTTCGCGCTGGAAAACTGAGAGACTGAACGAGAAAAACATCGGGTCTTGTATTTATTATTATCCTGGGGTGTGAAATACTCGTGCAATGCCTAATTTGCGCTTATATGGCAGTTTTGTGTGATATCATGCCTCGCGCTTTATTATCAAGCGTTGTGAATAGTATTCTATTACCCAACGCTCTCTTTCCACGCTCAGCCTGATAAGGTATGGGTAGAAAGTTGATCTACGCGCTACCCGCTTCGCTTTACCCGAATTCTCCCCCAGCCCCCCCTGAGAGGAAGGATCATCCCACTCTTAATAACCCCAGCCTCATCCTTCCCATACACTTCCCTTACTCACACTCTAACGAGGGTTATCAGAACATACAGTTTATTTTCTTATTTCTGATACATAAATTTTGTTATTCCAAGCGAGGTCGTTTGTCAGGCGTGTCTGGAGGAAAAGCACATACAAAGCGTTTCAGTTCGTTAATGTCTTGCCAGTCCATGAGGGTATCTGTTTCTGTCACCCCTGAGCTAACCTCCAGTGACGTTCCCATCCAATCCACCCACGTGATTGGCTTTTGCGGCATCCTTGCATATTGTGCAACTTTTTCATCGAACTGTGGGTCAAAGTCCCATTCCCAGGGGAGACTTGTGGTGATCTAGGTATGAAAACAAAGGAATAATAAAAAAAAAGGGAACCGAGGTTAGCAGAGGGGTGACAGTCATGACCCAGCAATAGACTGGGGGAGTGTGTTTAGATACTCTTTTTCACAACTGCCACTTCTCTACTAGAGGAAAAGGAGGAAGAAAATTCCTAAAACGAGAGGCAAGGGTGAATAAACGTAGAATAGCGATTCATTGCCACATTATACAGTATTTATTGAAATACAGCATTACATAGTCAGCAATTTCTGACGCAATAGTAAACAAATTCTGTTCTTTGCGATCTTAGATATAACCCATGTTCATTTGTTATTGTTAATATTCCTAGGTCGGGAAGCAGGTTCCGACGGGCGTCCGCGCTGTTCCCTCCTTCTTTTGAAACAATTGACAGCGATATGCCCAAGCTTCCCACAACTATAGCAGCGAACATATGGGGCATTTGACCTCCTCGCATGTGACAGTGGCATTGGTTGCGGCTGACTCCTGTTGCTCTTCTCAACTTTTGCCATAATACCCAATATCTTCTCATGGTCTTTATCACCTAGCAATGGCAAGAGAAAGCTCCGGAAGATATGGTTAGGCTGGTCCAATTTCGTTCTCAAAGCTTCGTAGGTCAAACGGAAGTAGCCCTCCTTCTCGTGGCGTACATCGCGAGCGGTATTCTTAAGAGCTTCCAGTAACTCTAGGACCTCGTGCTTATTAAACTCCACAATAGGACGGGAGGCGAGATTTTTAATTTTGTTGAGGAGGCTGTCCACTGATGAACTGGAGAAAATATCCATATCCGCTCTCATTTCATCGTACTTTTTCTGTAAGGCCTATAATTTCAAATGGAAAAGGCAAGATACTCTCAGACGCTTTATAATCGTAGAACTAGTTCATACGTATTCAACATATCTGCGCCCATAATACATTCTCTCACCCGATTGCCAATATTTTTTTTTTTTTTTTTTTTTTTTTTACTTCCGCGGCCAATATTATTCACATTTGAAAATCACAACAAACGCCTATAGGGTTCCACTTCCGTCGCCAATAATATTCACATTTGCAAAATAATAACAAGCTCTTTTTGAGTTCCCCTTCCGCGGCCAATCTTAACCACGTTTGAAAAAAATCATAACCAACGCTTATAGAGTTTCACTTCCTTGGCCAATAATATTCACATTTAAGAAATCATAACAAATTTTGACGAGTTTCAATCCGTGGCCAATAATATTCACATCTTCCAGAACATAACAAACAATTACGAGTCTCACCTCCGTGGCCAATAACATTTCACATTTGCATATAACCATCTCTTACGAGTTTACTTCGAGGCCAATAACATATCACATCTGCATAAACAAGCTCTTGCGCGTTACACTTCGTGGCCAATAACATATCACATCTGCATAAACAGCTCTTGCGCGTTTCACTTCGTGGCCAATAACATATCACATCTGCATAAACAAACTCTTGCGCGTTTCACTTCGTGGCCAATAACATATCACATCTGCATAAACAGACTCATGCGCGTTTCACTTCGTGGCCAATAACATATCACATCTGCATAAACAGACTCTTGCGCGTTTCACTTCGTGGCCAATAACATATCACATCTGCATAAACAAGCTCTTGCGCGTTTCACTTCGTGGCCAATAACATATCACCTCGGCGTCAACAAACTCTTGTTCCGTGGCCCATAACATTTCACATTTGTATATAATACACTCTTACAAGTTTCACCTCCGTGGCCAATACCATTTCACATATCTCAAGGGGTTCCGTAGTCAGCCGAAAGTATGACCATTATTTGCAATAACAAACTCACAAGGAGTTCTTACTCCGCGGCCGACGCAATGGCCATTGTCGCCAACAATAGACTCTTTCGAGTCAACTCCGCGGCCAATACATTTCACATATCTCAGGAGTGCCGTGGTCAATATAAAACATGACCATTATTTGCGATAACAAACTCACAAGGAGTCCTAATTCTGTGGCCTACGCAATGGCCATTATCGCAAATAAAAAACTCTTACGAGTCCACTCCGGGGCCAATAACATTTCCCATCGCGCATCACTCTCAAAAGAAAGTATTACTCCCGTGGCCAACAACACTTAATAAAATAATAATTTCAGAACTAACACGTGTTAAAGCGAAAATTTACCTCAAGTTTTCCCTCCGTCGACAAGCCCTGGCCTTGTGGTGCGGGATTCTGCCCTTGCTGAACCTGTGGCGCGGGATTTTGGCCTTGCTGAACCCGTGGCGCGGGATTTTGGCCTTGCTGAACTTGTGGCGCAGGGTTCTGTCCTTGCTGAACTTGTGGCGCCGGGTTCCGTCCTTGCTGAACTTGTGGCGCAGGGTTCTGTCCTTGCTGAACTTGTGGCGCGGGGTTCTGTCCTTGCTGAACTTGTGGCACTGGATTCTGCCCTTGTCGAACTTGTGGCGCGGGATTTTGTCGTCGCTGAACTTGTGCTTGCGCTGGGTTCTGTCCCGGTTGAACTTGTTCCGGCGCTTGTTGCGGGAACTGTACATTAGCAGCTCTTCGGTCAGCCATGTTCATGGACAGTGCCAATTCCAGTCGTCAATTCTGCTTGCTGGAAAATTCGTGTTCGTAGCAGGAAAAATCGTTCCCCCTTTCCTCCTTCGCGCTGGAAAACTGAGAGACTGAACGAGAAAAACATCGGGTCTTGTATTTATTATTATCCTGGGGTGTGAAATACTCGTGCAATGCCTAATTTGCGCTTATATGGCAGTTTTGTGTGATATCATGCCTCGCGCTTTATTATCAAGCGTTGTGAATAGCGTGGTTATTTTAAGGGCGACATCTGATTGGTCATTTTGAATGACGTCATATAATTTAAGAGTTGGCCTATTTGTTGACTTTCACAGCCCCTCACATAACACGCGATTTCCCTTCGCTGTACAAGCAAAACACCTCCATTAAGGATTAAAGCTATGGCGGTCAGCTATACCATATATGAAATCTGATCGTCATGGAATAGAGACCGTGTGTTCATGGGGGAGAAAATGCAAATAACCTTCACTGCATGGGCGCAAGCTAATATTAGATTGAAAATAATTGTTATGTGTTACGCGGCTCAGTTCTCTTAGATCATTTTCTCTTGATTGAGTACAATCAGCGTTGAAACTGCTCTTCGTTCCTTACGAAAAACGTTTGGTTTCTTTTGAGAGAGGTGTCACTCATCGACGGTTTAACACATGAACTCTTTACTAGGAAATGATGATGAAAAATGAAAACTCCAAACTGTCTTTTATGTTCCTTTGCAAATTACTTTTCTTAAGACTTTTTTTGCCTCCTCTCGAATATCTTTCAATCTCCAGATGTACAGAAATGGATTCAGCGAAGATGTCAATAGCATTATTGACGCTGTCAGATGGAGAACTCTGACAGATGTCTCATAGGAAGCATTTAAAACCTTCAATAAAATTCTGGAAGACACGTACGGCGCGTAACACAACAAAAACAGCGCGAAAATCCAGAGAACAGAGTACACAGACTTCTTGTACTTTTCAAGGTTGATAACAGATCGCCTGGCGTCGGTCGTATTTGCATGGATTTGTTGTTGATGATGTCGGATGATTCGATAAACTTTGTAGTACGCCAGAGCTAAGATTGCAAAACAGCAAAAACCGAGCGCTCCTTCCATCATCGAGACAATAGGTTTATCGAAATATTCGTCCATTCCTGGCAGTCTGCGAAGCGCCATGTATGGTATCGGTAAAACCAAAAGACAACTTTCGATGACGTACACTTTCCGAACTGTTATAAAGGAGCGTCGACTCATGACCAGCCATCTTTCTACGGCCATCGCTGTTATTGTCGAAGCTGTTAAAATAACTAGATAGGGCACAACGCTATGGGCGATTGCGGAGGAAACGCAGTACAGTCTTTTTAAAGTTTTAAGCTCTGCAACTCTGTACAGGACATAAAATGGCTGACCAACAATCCCTATACACAAGTCGGATAACGCAAGGCCACCGAGAAACATGTAGGAAGGCGTTCGAAGAGATCGATTTCTCCAAATTGCCGCTAAAATCAGAGAATTTCCCGCCACTGCTACCGGCGCCAACAAGCCGTTGATAACGCAAGTAAGAATTGTTATAAAGCTACCAACATTACCGAACTTGTGATTTGAACAAAATTTGAAAGGAAGGTTGTCGGACGAGCTGGATAACGTTGTGTTGATCATTTTAACGTAAAAGAATAATTAGGGTTCGATGTGGGCAGGTAGCTATAAGAGTTCATCGCAAGCAATTTGTCTGTTTGATTAAAACTGGTCAATAAATTGACACTCACGTCTCCATAAACAATGGAGGAGGCGGGATGGAGCTCTTTACAAAAGTGATGATTCTGAAAGCTAAGATTAATTAAAACACTTTCAAAGGAGACAGTTAAAGTGGAATTTAATAAAGTTGACAATGGATCGTGTTCGCGTTTTAGATCAGGTTCGTAGAATTCTAGATAAAGGCTCGAAATAGAAAATAGAACATTCTAGTATAATAATAGGTATCAGTACAAAAAATAGCAGCGATATTATCACGAGTGAAATAAGGTAAAGCACGGAGGGGGACAAAACTACCTTTCAATCGAAATAATACAATTACAGCATAGATGGGCCATCTGGAAGACTTTCCCGAAAGTATCGACACTGCTGGTCCGGGGGTACTCCTTGAAGTTTCTGGTGGGCTGGCCAAAGTAACCCACCTTATTACACTTTATTTTCGCGACACTGTAATTTCGCGCTTTGGGGATGGTCATATTTCGCGACACTTTATTTTCGCGATTTTATTAAATTTGTAGAAACTGTGTCACTTTATTTTCGTGATTTCGTCGATAAATAAATTATTAAATACTTTCGTCATTTGACATAAAAACAAAAATAAACCACACTACGTATAAATTTTGTATTTGATTTGTATTTCTCTTTTGCTCGTAATCATGGCACACCAGTTGGTAAAACTGCAAAGTACAGTGTTTAGTGTTAAAAAAATAGCATTGTACAACTGCAACGAAACGGTAACTTGGGTAAAGTAAAGAAGGTGAGCGGAAGTCATCTTCGGAGTAATCTAAGCAAGATATCGATTACACGCGAGAAGACCAGCAACACCTCCTAATGTGAAAAATAATAGAAATATATATTTTTATACGATTGTGTAAAACATAGTGGGCATTTTCTGAAACTAGTTGCAATTGCCGACTGTACGGTACAAGCTGACAACCAAGAAGCAAATTTTTGAAATTTACCCCCAAAAGAACAAAAAATATCGATTATGCTGGAAGTTTTCTTCAAACCCAAATAAAATAAAATTTTTGTTCCACCGAGAGCAAAAAAGTTCAATGATGGCAACAATTCATGCACTGAACAAAACAATGAAGACTTCCTATCAAATATTTAACAAAATGATATTTTGGTGGGTGCATGTTTTCTATGTTATTATTTATTCTCTAAATTCAATATGGTCAGCATCCTAGCTGTTGCATACTAATAATGGCTTTGAGATGACACTGAACAACTTAATTTTTAATGTTTAAGATGCAAATAATCAAAAGAGAATTTTCATATCCCCAAAGCAACAAAAGGCAGTTCCATATATTTTGACAGCTATGAATTGGTTTTTCATTTTCTTTTCTAAACACAGCGTGCAGTTTATTAATATTATGTATCTAGATGTCACGAGAATTGAAAAGGTGTCTTTGACCTGCTTTTTCCGTATAAGTGGTAACCAGCAGATAATTGAGAAAGCTCACGAAATGCTAGGGTGATTATCTTGGTGATGGACATCTTAGGCTTTATGACACAAAAAAAAAGAAATGGCGAGACTGAAAGTAATGAAGTATATAACAGGCTCTTCAATCAACAAGCTCGTCCAGTCACATAGCCTCTATCTTAAACAAATTCAAATGTATAAGTTTTAGACCATCTGGAGTGGTAGTTCCGTTTGCTAAACCTGTTTAGCTGGTAAAACATGTTTCTAAAAGGCTTGGCGTGAATAAGGCTTAAAGTGCCTATGAAATGAATTTTTTTTCTTCGTTTTTCATTAGTTTATTATGTCCAAAGAACGAAAACAATAATCATTTCCCGAGACAAAGAAAGAAAATCGTTTTTTTAGCCCCTCGAAGATGCGTCACTTCGGTTGAAAAGTGGCTCCAATTTTTGGAGAGCCTGGGGGCGAGTGGGCGTGCGTGATGACGTAAATTACGTAAATAGTATGACACATTGGTTTGTTTACGCTATAATTCCCTTGGAATCCTTTAGCGTGATGGTCATTTTGCCAACGTTTTTGGCTGTACAAATGTCAGACAGCGCCTAATTTGTTTCTTTAAAGTCCTCTGAAGGTGAAGAGGATCAGTTTCGGATCACTCTTGATCAACTGAAATGATCGTGTCCACTGTAGTTTTGCCGTAGCGAGACGAACCGACTGTGCCGCTTGAGCGAAGGAAGTGAACATGAAGAAGACGGACTTTGATCATTTAGATTATTGAACGTGAAAGGTATACATTTCAGTAGCACAGCGTCTCAGTGGTTCGCCAGTTGAGTTGTAAGCTTATTGAACGCAGAGGCGTTTTTGTTATTTCTTTTTAGTGGCTCGTTGACTAGCGTTTATCGAACGCGAACGATATATTTGTAGTACAAACAATCATGATATTAGCGCATTAGCGACTCGGCCGGTCTTCTCTGAAGTTCATTGATCGCGCGTGGAGGTTATGAACTTATTTTATCGGCTTGGCAATTCGCTCGTCTACTTAAAGTTCTTTTTTCAATGCGAAGGATATGTCTTGGCGGCTTGCTAGTTGAAAGTTTCTAAATTATACTGATATGTTATGCATATCCGAGGTGGTGTTTTTCAGGCGGCTTGCTGAATTGAATGTGAATGGTGTATTTTTAGCGGCAAGGTGCCTTGATAGCGTATTTTTTTAATTTATTTATTCAAAATGTTTGAACTCAAGTATATACGTAATAATTATGCTTCTTAGTTCAGTGTCTTGCCAGCGATTGATCGTTTCTGGAAATTTTAACCACTTGGCGGCTTGTAAGTGAGTTCAAAGTATCGTGTTTACATTTATGTCTGATTTATATTTCATTGTATAAAAATTGATCTGATCGAACACGCAATGATTCAGCGATGTATTTTGTTTCGAATAGCATTTGTACGTGTAGATTTTTGATAGATGTTCCGTAGAATAGACGCCTTCCAGTGAACACTTGCGTCGCTGCACTTTGAATTTTATAATTCGGAATACCGTATAAACATTTATATTACTCGCCAGTCAGTGCCGATCGAGTCAGTATATTTTTGTAGGCCTCACTGACTTCGACGGCTCTCCAGTCGAGCCGAGACTTGAAGGAACTTCCAAACAGGATATGGATTGGAAAAATTATGCTTGATTAAACGGCCTCACCGGCCGGAATGTTATTTTCTTTTGCAAAATAATATTAATCTTAACAATAAGCGCTTTCATTGAAAACAACATCGCTTGACGTACCCTTTCCGATGTCGACGAATAAATTTCGTGTATTTTGCCGGCCTATTTTCCACTGGAGCAAAATAAAGCTTTGTTACACCCTCTGTTATCGAAGAATTCTAATATCTCGTATGTTTGAGGCCGCTCGCCACATAATATTGGTCCACCTCTAGCGACGTCTCTTGTCAGCTCTCTTGTTCTCTATATTCCCGCAGCAGTTTGTACAACTATTTACGTCACAGTGTAATATGACACTGGTTTTGGCCGCGCACAAATTGGAGCCACTTTTTAGCGCCAACAACCTAACTTTGAGACCATAAAAAAAGCATTTCGCATCGTCCCTAACACTTTAAACCTTTTATTCCAAGGTCTAAAAAGGTGAAACTTTCGATACATCAAAAAATAAATTTCATTTCATAGGCACTTTAAGAGCTCAACAGGCTTCATGCGTTTGCAGAAGAATACAGTAAATGGACAGGGATGACCATGGCTGCAGACATGAGCTTCTTAAGATCGTCAGGACCATCATCAAGAGAGATCATATCCTTCGCCTCATGACCTCATACCACGCGAAGCATCAACACACCTCGAAATTGGAGCGACGAGAACGCACTTGGTGACCATTTCCTTTGTTTCATACGAGCGCTGCAGGGGATGCTTGTACCAGGCTCGATTTAGCACTTCTGGGAGCCGCAGTTTAACCTCATGGAAGACATCAGTCGGCATGCTCCTCTCTTGGGATACTGCTGTTCAACCATCCTCAACAGTGAAGAGGAAAGGAACAGACTCTTAACTGAATGTTAGGGATAACGCTTGGATAATGGCGTTGTACAGTTTTTCCAGATCATTTTAGTGCCTTTAAAGGAAACTGTGTGAAAGCTCATACATTGTGAGCTTTTCAGTTATTTTAGTGTAATATTTCCTCCCTAGGTATTGTTATTCATAAGATGTAGATAAGGTATGGGGAATCGCTCTGGCCTGGGACTAGCCCAGACCAGACGAAGGTAAATGTGTTAAGGCAAGGTTCAACCCGACTGACTCGAAGGGAGGGAAGGGTGGGCAGCTAAACATGATTTGAGCTCGCGGCCTCAAGTTGAGTGACAGGGTGTGGCACAATGCAATCTATTATATAGCATATTCAAATAAACCCAAGGGAGTTAATTACCAATGCAAACTAAGTTTGCATAGTGTAATATTTCCTCCCTAGGTATTGTTATTCATAAGATGTAGATAAGGTATGGGGAATCGCTCTGGCCTTCCCCTAGCCTACCTCCATACTTTAGTCCAAAGTAACACACCAACGGTATCAGGGCCAACAAACGTTTATTCCAGTCCTTGCCATTAACCACAAACTCGGCCCGCATACAAACACTACTGTTTCCCAATCCTTACTTAACATAATCAAAAGAAAGATACTTTTTAAACAAAGACCTAGTATAGATAACCTTACCTAATATAGAGATACAAATATCAAGATTCGCACTTACAAGCATTATAATAGCATAATAAATGTCTTAATTATACAACCCAGGCTAACAAAGGCCAGAACCAAATTATTCTCTAGTAGTAGAACAGCTAAACTAATACTAAACCGGGAAAGCCTGGGTAAAACCCCTAAGGTTATTCATTTGCCTATAGGATTCTCCCACCCGACGAGATTACATCTTTCCAATCGGTCAGTGCTGCTAGCCCCTCCTGATCGGGAACCCCGGAAATATTCACCCACTTGAACGACCGTCGCTGTTCAATTTCAAGTGCACGATTTCGAAACTCCATCCACGGGTCTGAACGTAAAACATTTCCATTTTCATCAAGCGGGATTATCTTTCTCTTATGTCCCACCATCTAACGAGAGGTGAAGAAAAAAAAATAGAGTTTAAACAAAGATCACGCAACGCGAGAAATGGAAGAGCACCAAACCAGCGACTACAAGAAAGCAAATCCCGGGGTTCCCGATCAGGAGGGAGCAACTTCAGCACGTCTGAAACAGAACGTCTGGTGGCTACCGAGAGGTACGGTAAACCAACAGGAGTCACTCACCTCGACCAAGAAAAGGGTAAAACGAACCTATACCCAACCGAAAAGGGCTACAAAGTGCGAAGGGAAATAGCTTAGTGAAATTAAATAAAACGCGAATGACACACCGAGGATTGGCAACCAACGCAATATTTATTAATAGATTTACTTGAGAATCCAGACAATTCATCACACAAATTAGAACTAAGGTAACTGAAAGGAAAACTAAAAAAAGAAAAAACTGCGCGAACACTAGCCGAATCATCCCATCTCCGATTGATAGTACAATATCTCCTTCTCACAATCTAAAGCAAAATGTTATTGTATTACAATTACTATTATATTACAATTATTATATTGTTAATTTATTGGCGTTAGATAATTACAATATTAGACCATTATCGTTAAAGCGTAAATAAAATAAAAAATATAAGGACCAAAGGACCACATATAACCCGCAATAACACAGCTAAAAATAAAAAACCGTGAAGACCACGATAAATCTCACAAAAAGATGACCCCTATACAGGTATTTGCGGACGCTTTTGAAATCTGAACGACATCAATAAGACAAAAACCGGCCCCATTTTAGGCAACAGCAAAGCATGAATAGTTACGGCCACCTGAGGCAAACCCCACTGGGAGCTGAGTACAAGAGGCAATTAGAACTTAACAAATATTACCGAACCAGAACCTTACAAGCAAATTCATAAACACCTCTCACGGCTTTCGGCATTTCAACAAACAAATTCAAAACAAGCCAAGACACCTCGTTTCGGTAAATCACAGTATAACACATGAAAAGGAATCTCGCCGCAAAGACTTGTCAGAACAATTCTCTATAAAAGGTATAGAAATTATTTTTTAACAACTGAATGAAAAACACAAACGAAAAACCCACAGGCAAGACGAACAAACAGACATTTGCGTCTTAGACAGGTTTTATGAACAGATTAAAACAGACAAAAATAAAATAATTACACTGCTTAGGCAAAAGCACACATGGGTAATCACTCCTCGCAGGCAGATCTACCAAAAAACTCGCCTTTTCAGGCCAAAATCAATACAATCACTACACTTTAAGCAATTAAAAGCAGCATCTCAATAACGCGCCAGGCAGCAATACACATCACAGGTAAGTCTAAAACGTGGAAAAAATCTCGCCACTACGACAAAACCACAGGCAAAAATATTCACAATAAACCTTTGCTTATTTAAAACAATTGCCACGCCGCCACAAGCAACACCACACAGGCAAGGCTAGTTAACACGTGAAAATACTTCAGCCACTTCAGGCAAAACCACACAGGCAAAAAATCTCACAATTCCCGACGCCGCCACAGGCAACACCACACAGGCAAAATAAAAAACCACACAGGAAAATACTGCCGCCACTTCAGGCAAAAACCACACAGGCAATTCACGCAATTTCCAACGCCGCCTCAGGCAACACCACACAGGCAAATTTACCCCACAGGTAATACTGCCACCACTTCAGGCAAAACCACACAGGCAATTCAAGTAATTTCCAACGCCGCCCCAGGCAATACGGCACATAAGCAAATTTTACCCCACAGGTAAGACTAGCCGACTAGAAATTATCCCGCCGGACAGTCAAACAAATTCTAGATACTTTACTGCTCATGCAAAAATGAACAAGCACAACTTGGGGTATCTCGCCACTACATGCAAACTAAGGACAAACACGAGGAATTTAACTAGTCTGCGGCACGAAACGAGCTAAAGTCCCGGCAAGACTAAACGAAGGTGAGAACTTAACGTACCTCATCCTGAACTTGTCCAGCGACAACTTGTTGCGCTTCCACCGCTGGGACAACTGCTGGGGCGACTGCCGGAACAACTGCTGGAGCAACCGCCGGGGCAACCGCTTGAGGAGGGTTCACAACTTGTTGAACAACTTCAACCGGGACGGCTTGAGGTACTTGTTCGGCATCAGCCATGAGGTCAGTTGGGTAGAACCTTGAACGCGCCTCGCTAAACTAGATTTGAGCTCGCGGCCTCGAGTTGAGTGACAGGGTGTAGCACAATGCAATCTATTATATAGCATATTCAAATAATCCCAAGGGAGTTAATTACCAATGCAAACTAAGTTTGCATAGCTGAACATTCCAGCTGCAGAAACATTTAGGGAAAAGAATAGTTATAGTTTTATTGACAACTGACAGTGGACATAAAAATGAATACAACAGCATAATTATTAGCTCCTGAAAAAATCTTTAAAAGATAAATTTTTGAGATAAACATTAAATCTCACGGGACTATGAGAGTGATGTGCGACAATCCCTCGGACGTAAACGCAAACTTACACCCCCACCGTGGTGCTTGGGTTTTTGCGATGTTGCAATATTTCAGAAATATTTTACATCTAATAGATAGCCCGCGATGTGCTCTACAAGATAAGGTAAATTTTATGGGTTGTGGCGCTGCTGGGGTCCGCGACGTCATCCAAAATGGCCGCCAAGATGGCCGCCAAATTCAAATTTGTCGGAAAAATATGGAAATTGCAAATATTGTTTGCTAGAATTGCAAAATAACATGCAATTAAACATTTTTTATGCTTTTGGTAAGATTTTATATGTTTTTTCAATGAAAAAAGTGAAAAACACGCATTTTTATTCAAAAATGGATTGACCTTATATTACTTATGACGTCATATCTCGTTACCATAGCAACCGGTTGTCGCCAAACTTTACAAAATGTGTCTCAAGGATAAATGAACAGCTACTGAAAACGGCATGTGCTTATCTTAAATGGCCTTGAAAATATCGGAGGGGGGGGTGGCAACCAACCCCCGCCTGTATGTCCGAGGGTTAAGACACGTTTTACTACTTTTATATTTTATATTATATTTTACACTTCTATTGTAACTATTTCAATTCGTAATCATTTTTAATTATAGCTTAACTTAAATTTATACACTTAAACTTAAATTTATACACTTCTAATGAAACTTTATTTTGTACCTTTTATCTTTATTATTTCGTGGCGTATCTGGAAACTTGCTCTTAAAGGGGCTATGTCGCGAGGATGGCGGGTGAGTACTGGGTACTAACAACTTGAAAAACGTCCGGTGGCTTTTTATCAAGTTGGCGGCCATTACTGTCGAATTCGCTGCAATTCGTTCCATCCCGTCGTATTGCGTAGAAGGATAGATCTCAAGTTTACAAATTAGTTAGAGTATTTACTTGGCTAGATTTTTGTTAAATTATTTGTGCGATCTGTTAGTCGTACCTTCAAAAAATTCGATGTTTTTCAGTAGTGGTGGAAGTTGGGGAGGAATTTAAAAGCGAAATCGATCGTGTGTTTGTTTACCTCGCATGGTTCGACACGAGTGCAATCGCGATAAAACTTGCCGCGATCCGGGAGGGAACAATAGAAATTTGACATGTGTGACGTCAGGTGACGTCACTTGACAGGAACTCATTGCGCAGACTCACCTTGCGACATAGCACCTTTAAGCTAAGCGTACTGACCACCCTAAATAAAGGATTGATTGATTGGATAATGAATTATGATAATGATAAAAACAATAATAACAACTTTATTAAAGTGCCAAAGTTATTTAGCTAATTGAGGACACTATAACTAAAACTTATTTAAACTAATATGTATGTACAATGAAATTAATAATATGTACAAATATAGAAATCAATGAAATCATTCTATATAATCATACTAAACAGCGGGTTGTGTAATATCTAGTTAGTGGGGAAAAAGCTGAGGACTGATTGTATCTAATTTTTTTTAGTTTTACAATATTGAACCAGTGTACCCATATAGTAAGTAATATAGTACTAAGCATTGCATATAACTATGTAACTATTTTAGCACCTAGCGAATTGTATTTACTTGGGTTGCGCCTGTAAGTAAAATACAATCATTCCCGAGTCTCGTCTTGACTATATATATTTAGTCAAGAGAAAATAATATAAGAGAACAATATATATATAATTTAATTGCCCGATATTTCGGTTTGACAAACAAACCTTCTTCGGTGGCAGAAAAACAATGAGTAAATACGTTACAAGGCCGTTAAATATAAAAGTTTAAAAATATGAAATCCATGATTATGATAGGTCAAGAGCGTGTCAGATTATAAGTGTCATGAATGAAGCTCATGGCGCCTGTTCATCCCGTATGGCTCCAGTGTCTTTGCCTTGTCAATAAGGTGTACCTCACGAACCTTTCGAACAGAGTCACGGCTATTATGTATAACACATGAACTCGATCTATACTAGGGAATAATGAAAACTCCCCACTGTCTCTTTTATGTTCCTTTGCAAAATACTTTTCTTAAGACTTTTTTTGCCTCATCTCGAATATCTTTCAATCTCCAGATGTACAGAAACGGATTAAGCGAAGAAGCCAATAGCATTATTGACGTTACCAGATGGAAAACTTCGATAGACGTCTCAAAGGAAACATTTAAAACCTTTAACCAAATACTGGAAGACACGTACGGCGCGTAACACAACAAGCACAGCGCGAAAATCCAGAAAATAGAGTACACAGACTTCTTGTATTTTTCAAGGTTGATAACAGATCGCCTAGCGTCGGTCGTATTTGCATGGATTTGTTGTTGATGATGTCGGATGATTCGATATACCTTGTAGTACGCCAGAGCTAACACAGCAAAACAGCAAAAACCGAACGCTCCTTCCACCATCGAGACAATAGGTATATCGAAATATTCGTCCATTCCTGGTAGTCTGCGAAGCGCCATGAATGGTATCGGTAAAACTAAAAGGCAACTTTCGATGACGTATACTTTCCGAACTGTTATAAAGGATCGTCGACTCATGACTAGCCATCTTTCTACGGCCATTGCTGTTATTGTCGAAGCTGTTAAAATAACTAGATAAGGCACAACGCTATGGGCGATTGCGGATGAAACGCAGTACAGCCTTTTTAAAGTTTTAAGCTCTGCAACTCTGTACAGGACATAAAATGGCTGACCAACAATCCCTATACACAAGTCGGATAACGCAAGGCCACCGAGAAACATGTAGGAAGGTGTTCGAAGAGATCGATTCCTCCAAATTGCCGCTAAAATCAGAGAATTTCCCGCCACTGCCACCGGTGCCAACAAGCCGTTTACAACGCAAGTAAGAATTGTTATAAAGCTACTAACATAACCGAACTTGTGATTTGAACAAAACTTGAAAGGAAGGTTGTCGGACGAGCTGGATAACGTTGTGTTGATCATTTTAACGAAAAAAAATAACTCGGGTTCGAGCTGGGCAGCTAGCTATAAGTGTTCAGCGCAAGCAATTTGTCTGTTTGATTAACACTGGTCAATAAATTGACACTCACGTCTCTATGAACAATGGAGGAGGGATGGAACTCTTTAAAAATGGGATCATTCTGAAAGCTAAGATTAATTAAAAAAAGTAAAAACATTTTCAGAGGAGATAGCTGAAGTCGAATTTAATGAAGTTGACAGTGGATCGTGTTCGCTTTTTAGAACAGGTTCATAGAATTCTAGATAAAGGCGTGAAATAGAAAATAGACAAACAGCCAGCCAGCTAAACAATCAGCCGTTAAATCCGTTGAAGTATAATAATAGGTATCGGTACAAAAAAACAGCAGCGATATTATCACGGGTGAAATAAGATAAGGTAAAGCACGTAGGGGGCAAAACTACCTTCACATTCGAAATAATACAATTACAGCTAGCCTAGATGAGCCATCTGGAAGGATTCCCAAAACGATATTGCTGGTGCGCGGGGACTCTTTAAAGTTTCTGGTGGGCTGGCGAAAGTAACCCTAACTTATTACACTTTATTTTCGCGACACGTTAATTTCGTGATTTGGGGACGGTCATTTTTTGAGACACTCTATCTTTGCGATTTTGTTAAATTTGTAAAAAGCTGAGTCACTTTATTTTCGCGATTTCGTCGATATATCAATCATATAAATACCTTCTATAAACGAAAATAAACGACACTACGTATACATTTTTGTAGTTGATTTGTATTTCTCTTATCCTCGTAATCTTGGCACACCAGTTGGAAAAAATGTCTAGTGTTTTAAAAAAGTGATGTACAACTACAACAAAACGGTAACTTGGGCAAAGTAAAGGAAGTATACATCTTTCTGGTAGGCCAATGAGTGAAACGATAAATGGAAATAAACATTGAATTAGTGGACTCATAAAGACTATTAGTTCCAGTTAGTCGAGTAATAACGTCCGCTATTTTTACAGCCTTCAAAACCTAGCTTGTTGAGGAAAATAATTTCTTGCTTCCCCCCGGTTCCTTAAGTTCTCCTCGTTTGTGAAATCCTTCTTCATTACCTTGTTAATTTTGTATTGTGACCAATTGATGTCACAAACAAAAGAAGAAAGACAGGAATAAAAAAAGCAAAAGTATAATTAAGATATATTCTAAGCAAACAGCCGTTAAAGCAGAATTTAATAGTAGTAGCAGCAGATGACCTATATGGCGTTTATTTTGCCGAACAGTCTCATAACTGAATTTAAGGTTTGAATTAAACATAACTAAAATCTAAGATTCAGTGCATGTCAGAATTAAGAAAAAAAAGTGCCATGTATATAAATATTTGTACATATATATATATATATATATATATATATATATATATATATATATACATATATATATATATATATATATGGCTTTCGCAACTCAATTAATGGCTTTTGCGCCAGTGAGATTCTATAACCGACAACTTCGATTGTGAATGGTTTCAACCCAGGGGGTATCAGTAGTTTTGGGCAAGTGTAGTTTTGACTGAATGTGAACCGGTGTTTGTTGTCTGAGGTTTCGCCGACAACCTGAGCGGAAGTCATCTTCGGAGTAATCTAAGCAAGATATCGATTACACGCGAGGAGACCAGCAACACCTGCTAATGTGAAAAATAATAGAAATATATTTTTATACGATTGTGTAAAACATAGTGGGCATTTTCTGAAAGTAGTTGCAGTTGCTGACTGTACGGTACAAGCTGGCAACCAAGGAGCAAATTTGTGAAATTACCACCAAAAGAACAAAAGATATCGATTATGCTGGAAGTTTTCTTCAAACCCAAATAAAATAAAATTTTTGTTCCACCGAGAGCAAAAAAGTTCAATGATGGCGACAATTCATGCACTAAACAAAACACTGAAGACTTCCTATCAAATATTTAACAAAATGATATTTTGGTGGGTGCATGTTTTCTATGTTATTATTTATTCTCTAAATTCAATATGATCAGCAACCTAACTGTTGCATACTAAAATTACTTCGAGATAACACATTGAACAACTTAATTTTTAGTGTTTAAGATGCAAATAATCAAGAGAGAATTTTCATATCCCCAAAGCAACAAAAGGCAGTTCCATATAGTTTGACAGCCATGAATTGGTTTTTCATTTTCTTTTCTAAACACAGCGTGCAGTTCATTAATATTTTTTGTCTAGATGTCTCGACAATTGAAAAGGTGTCTTTGACTTGCATTTCTCGTGCAGCGTTTTTGGCGTTTTATTTGCACAGACGGTTGCCTGAATTGTGTGCAAACTTAATAGCGGAGCTCTCGCGGGCCGAAGGCCCGCTGCGGAGCCCATACTCATAGAACCTATGCCCGTCACTTTTCATGGTCATGGCTAGCGGAATGTTTCGGGGGCGCGTCGGTCCGTGTGCCTGCCACCCGCCGCCGTCGGGTAGGGCTCGCTCGCGGGCGCGTATGACGTCGCAAAACATGCGCGTATGACGCCACACAACATCCGGGATCTTAGCAATTTTGAAACCAAAGCGAGGCTTTTACTAAGCGGAGAAAACCGTTTAAATTAAAGTCGTTATTTTCAAGTCCTGTATTTTTTTCGTGGTTTGCTACTCAAGACAGGGATACTAATTAAGGGATACTCAGAAGCCGCTATAGTGAAAAAAAAAAAAGAGCTTTTAGGGATAAAATCTTGCTTCGAGGAACTTCATACGTTTTCATCAATGTGGGAGCAATGCGAGGAGATGTTTCAGAACTGAAGAAGCGGAGATTTAAAGAATTTCCAGGCGGTCGAGGGACTTAAAGGTAAAACAAAATAGATTTTTCGATGGGAATTTATGTTGATATCAATCCGTGATTGACTTTTTCTTTGTGTTCTCGCTAGTTTTGGAGACTATAACATTTTACAGTTGTGTGCTTAGTACCCTGGCCTTTGTGTGAAAGTGAGGCTGGAGTTGACTTTGTTTTGATACAAACCTTCCTGCTTTTCATATGTAAATCATATTAGCATAAAAACAACATGATTTACATCTGAAAAGAAGAAAGGTTTCTTTCAAAACAAGGTCAACTTCAGCCTCATTTCCACACAAAGACCAGGTTACTAAGTAGAAACTGTAAAATGGTCTATTGTTTATAAAACGTACTCAACAAATTCAGTCGTTTTGATTTCTTTCATGAAAAACAGCTCGGCCTCGAAGCGCTATAAATGGTTCGCGTTTTGCTTTTAAATATAAACTTATGGAGATTTGAATAAAATTTTTCGAAAGAAGATTGTGTTGTCCATTTTTATGTGTTTGTTCATTCATTACGTAGGTTGAAAAGCGATTTTATGTAAACAAAACAAGACTTGGATTTTATAGTTCTAACTTCACTCGCGTGGCCTTTTAATATGCCTTTTAATATGCAAACTTATTCAAATATGCTCAAATGCTTTTAGGAAAGAAAAGTTATTAAAATACGTCCAATAAATTAAACGTTAACAAACCTCATTTGCGTTGTTCCCATTATGATTTGATATTTCCCGCGCGCCTGTCTCGCCCCCAGTTTTCGCGGGGCCATTTTCCGCTCGCCATTGTTTTTTCGTTTCTCGTTCGACGGACTAAGATGGGAAACAGGAACTGCTCGTAGTTTTCATTGGTCGCATCGTTTATTTAACAGTAATAGTGCGAAAGCGAGTGCAATATCGCCCGATACTTAGGCGAGTTGCGTTCGTTTCCAACCGTTCGGTGCAACAGGAATTCCGCAAACTCGCTGTCCGTAGTTTTTTCAAATCCAAGTGCTTGTTTTCTTGTTCTCCAGAGGTCAAAGACAGATTTTCTCAGGCGAATCAACTTCAAAGAGCCAGATAACTTTGGGCTTCCATCACGACGGCGATTAGACCTTGTTAAGGTTTTACCAAATTTTTATATTGGCCTGATAGCAAAAATCAATCGACACTGCTGGGAAAAGCATCTCAAAATTAGTAAAGTGGTCGAGTTTATCTTTTAAAATAGTGGGATATAGCTCCTCAAAGTCGGCAAATTTCACAGACGTTTGTATCGCGCGGCCAAATTTATGAACCGGCATTAAAATTATTTTATTTATAATTATTTATATCAAGCTTCATGGTCGCTATTATTAAACGTAAAGTAAAGATGTACAACTTTCAAGCTAAACTCGAGTCCAGAATGAATTTCAAATCAATACTGAAACAATTGGGTCATGATAATATGCATTACTTCGGGAAAAATTGTTGACAATAATTTTAGCCAATTAATACGGAGTCCGGATGTTTTTCGTCCAACTGAACTTTTAAAATTGAAATTAAAAAGGCTTAGTATTAAAACCAGATGGACGCCGTTTCACGTCCTTCAAATGAAAAAAGAAGAAAAAAACAGAAAAAAAAAACATAACAATGAACAGTTAACTACAGAGCAGTACTTTCCTGTGCTGTTGTCAGTTATTATGCTGTACATGCAAGGTGACTCTAAATTTTTAGTGTATGGATGAAATCCTAAAGTGTGACCATTCAAATGAAAGCTACTGAGCGGTACTTCCCTGTGGTACTGTTTATTATGCTATTCAAGGTGGCTCTAACATTTGAGTGTATGGATAAAATCCTAAAGTTTGACCATTCAAATGAAAGCTATTAAGCAGTGGCTCTAACTTTTGAGTCTGTGGATGAAATAATGCAGTGTGACCATTTAAATGAAAGCTCTTTATCAAGATTTTGTTTTGAAGGAGCTGTTTGCCTTTCAGCATTTTACGAAAATGAAGTTTAATATTTATCATAATTTTGATTGTGGTTGCCCCTTGGCAATGAAAGGTGCGCTTTACAATTGAGCACAGCGAAATTAAGAGGTGAGATAGGACGCCAGCGCATCAAGGCGCTAATGGTAGCATCCGGATGAACACGCAGTCCATTCACCGAACACAACCATACAATAAATGTGTGAAAGACAGACCACAACATCGAACATTGCGTCCCCGATTTTTTACGAAAAGAAATTTAAGATCCCCTACTAGTTTTGTAGGTGTCAAGTCGGATTAGAAGATGCAAAAATCGCGACGTTTATTCCAGTAGTTATGCTCTTCTGTTTCATAAACAATATAATTGTTGTTTTAGTTAGTACTTTTAATCAGCGATATTTATACCGGATAACACCTTCAGAGAAAAAGGAAACGAAGCCAAGCAAAATGTTGTCCGAGAAATCAGCAATTAATAAACAAGATTTTAAGACGCTTAAAACTGAAGATTCAATCGGTTGATTCAAATAACACTAGCGATGACATAAATTGACGGTAGCTGGTACATGATTAAGAACCTCTTTAACTTGTATGATATATTTAATAAGATTAAATCACCTTGTATAACCACCCAGATTAAATCTCTGCATGAAACTGTACTTGCAGTAGAAGCCGCTTGCGTCCTCTCGTGGCATTACTTTCAGTTAGTAATTAGCCAGGTCGCTTAACCCTTTCACTCCCAGAGTCATGAAGTGTAGTTCTAACTTTCGAGTCTGTTGACGAAATCCTATGGTGTGACCATTCAAATGAAACCTCTTCGGCAGTACTTTCTCATGGTACCATTAATTTTTCAATATTTTACAAAATGAAATTTGGGATTTTTCTTGAATTTTGTTCTTTGGCACTCTTGGGAGTTAAAGAATTAAACCATCTTAAGAGAACAGGTGCTTTACTATGATAACATAAGAGATTTGTTAAAAAGCTAAGCACCACGCTGATAAAAAGCTCGTTGAAGGCATGTGTTAGATTGCTTGAATTGCCTTACTTATTCAAACTTACTTTAAAGGCCCAGGCAATGACTACAGTACAACTTCTTCACATTTCAAAAAACTTCTAATGTTAGCAAATTTATAATATAAAAAAATGGACAACTGAACATGATTCAGAACCATATTAATGTCTAAAACACGTTCTCTGTTTAACAAATACAAAAAACGCAAAGCTTTCAGCTTTCACGGTCTGAAACCTTTAAAACTCAATGATGATAGAAAGGAACGCAAATGTGGCAATATATAAAGAAAAAGTGCGAAAAAACTATAGACAATATAAATATGTACAATAAAAAGACAAAGAAACTAGAAAAATATTCTAATTAGAAAAAAATATACAGGATAAAATATGTACAATTAACATATTAAAAAAAACTGGAACAAATGATAATTTCTTCTTGAACAATTAACCAATTTTATTAACAATATCATACGTTATATTTTTCGCAGTAGGGATTTTTAACCCCCGAGTTTTCTTTTTGAATAACCAGGTTCTTAAATAATCATATTTTATCTTTGCGAAATTTTATTGAAAAGAAAGCACTGTTCAAGTGACCTCGTAAACGAAACGAGTTGCCTTGCGAAACGGAACAGCTTGAATTGATGAACCAGCTCTGAGCAAATACGCAGGGAAGAATGTAAGGTAATTATTTTCTTAACGTTATTGCCGTGTTTCGTTTGCTAAGCTAGAATACGTTCGGGGGCACCTGAGGAAAATTTTCGAAAATCTTCGGAAAATTGCTTAAAACTTCGTAATTACAGTCGTTTAACAAAATAATATATGGTTACATTTCTATTCTTGTTTTCAAGTCATATATATCAAACACGAGGAAGATGATTTCATCTGGTATCCAAACATCTTTGATCTGGTACGGGATTCTCAGAGCTACTCGCTTGCGGAAGGCACTGCCAAAACCTGGGATCTTTATAACAAGAGCGTTTTCCCAACACGTACAATAATAATTTATTTTTCAATATTATTCACATTTTATGGACTCTCGTCCATGAAATTACCTCAGTAAACTACATAACATTTACACAAGCACTAACGTACGGCTTATGCCGGTGCGAACTATGATACATAGAACCAATGGACGACAAAGTATCTGACTCAGCAAAACTTTAAGTAATAATTAGCACGCCCGACGCTTTTTAGCTAGGGGTTACGGTATATTTAGAAACCGTAGAAAGTTCAACCAAGCCTAAAATGATAGCTGGGTTTAGCGCTTATCTAATAGCTTTAGTAGCCGTTTATCTAGTAGGCGACTATATAAAAGAACACGTGAAAGCAGGTGAGCGTATTTTCCCGCGCAACCTGAGAAGCGTAATATGGGCAAAATGAAGACTAAGATAAGACTGAGCCACAACTGTTACCGTTGATTCTAAAGCACCCATGAATTATCTCTTATATCGAAGTGAGCTAAACATGTTGTGAAAGCTCAGTTGTTTCTTACATGTATTTTAAGGTGCTGAATTGAAGCTGCAGAAAGAATTAAAGATCATCAGAGAAACACTGAAGGACGAAGTACTTATTAAAAATGCTGGCAAAATCAATTTACTCTGGCGCCAGTTATCAACCACTAAAAAGTGACCCAGAACTCTCCGCTCAAGTAGAAGAAACAGCCGCCTTGATAACAGAAAATGACTCAACACAAGACAGCGTGCCAACGGATAAATCATCTCTGTGGAAAGCGGTGGTAAACTTAATGAGTGATATCGAGGGCACAGGCCTCCTCGCTCTACCTTATGTAATAGCTCAGAGTGGCCTGGTGGCGATAGCAGCATTGGCGATCGTTCCTTTTATCACTTACTACACTGGAACAATCTTGATTGACTGCCTTTACGACGACAATGATGCTGGCGAAAGAGTTCGTGTTAGATCCAACTACAGGGAACTGGGTGAAGCCTGTTCGCCTCGTTTCGGCGGTAGCATAGTTTCCGCTATCCAGTTGATCGACCTTTTTCTGCTCGCGTCTCTGTACCTTGTCTTGTGCGCCTCGCTTGCAAGCGGTATTTTTCCGGATTCACCGCTGTCCGACAAAGTTTGGATGCTCATTGCAGCTTCGGTGGGACTTCCAACAATATTTGTTAAAAATCTCTCTCAGGTTGCTTGGTTGAGTTTACTTAGTGTAATAGCTTTATTAGTAGCCGTAGTAGCTGTTTTAGCTTATGGAATTGCACATCATTCCACATGGGTACCCAGTGACATCCTAGTATGGGACATAGATGGTGTGCCTGTTTCATTAGCAATTATCATATTTAGCTATTTTTGCCATCCTGTTTTGCCTGGAGTCGAGGCAAGTATGGTGAACAAGTCACAATTTCGCATAATGCTTGCGCTTTCATACCTCTTCGTTGCAATCTTAAAGGTCATTTTTTCAGTGTGTGCATTTTTATCTTTCAGCTCAAACATCCAAGATGTAATTGTCAATAGCCTACCCGTTGGAGCTATCCGCTCGCTAGTGAACGCATTTTTAATTTTAAACGTAATTTTTTCATATCCCTTCCGCGTTATTACTATCATACAAACAATCGAAGACTCAGTTTCAGCCGATTCGTTTTCATTCAAAATTCCCGATCTCGTTTGGTTTGTTGGCATTAGATTACTTACTAATTTTGTAACATTACTCCCGGCAATTTTAATTCCTCATTTTGCTCTTTTCATGGCGTTCGTTTCAAGTTTGACCGGCTGTGCTTGTGTGATTACACTGCCAGCAATTTTTCACATCATTCTGAAAAAGAATGAGCTAAAACTACACCACTATATTATTGATGTATCAGTTGTAATCTTTGGAATTCTTGTTGGTATACTAGGCTTAGTGTACACTGGGAAATCCTTATTTGAAACCATTTTGCATAAGTCTTAACTCATTCACTGGCAGAGTGGTGTAGTTCTAACTTTTGAGTCTGTGGACGAAATCCTATGGTATGACCATTCAATTGAAACCTCTTCAGCAGTACTTTTGCATGGTACCATTTGTTCTAACTTTTGAGTCTGTGGACGAAATCCTATGGTGTGACCATTCAATTGAAACCTCTTCAGCAGTACTTTTGCATGGTACCATTTGTTCTAACTTTTGAGTCTGTTGATGAAATCCTATGGTGTGACCATTCAAATGAAACCTCTTCAGCAGTACTTTGCATGGTACCATTTGTTCTAACTTTTGAGTCTGTGGATGAAATTTTATGGTGTGACCATTCAAATGAAACATCTTCAGCAGTACTTTCCTGTGGTGCTGTTCATTATGTTGTACAAGGTGTTCTAACTTTTGAGCCGGTGGATGAAATCCTATAGTGTGACCATTTAAATGAAACCTCTTTGGCAGTACTTTTGCATGGTACCATTTGTTTTTCAATATTTTACAAAATGAAATTTGGGATGCTTCTTGAATTTTCATATTTGGCACTCTTGGGAGTGAAAGGGTCAAACACGAAGTTCCACTATAAAAGCGATGACACTTCATTCATTTCACAACTTTTAGATCAGAAATGCAAATGATGGCTTCTGTCAGTCATGAAACATGGTTGACTAGAGCGTCCTATAAATAAAACTTGTTTCACAAATCTTATCAAACCAAGATATTGCCTAAGCAAAACGGAAACCTGAAAACACCAGTTCATAAAATGTAAAATGGATGGAGCCTGGATGCGCCACAGTACCCCCCCCCCCCCCCGGGATGCGCTACAGTACCCCCTCCCCCCCCCCCCTCCATGCGCCACAGTACCCCACCGGGATGCGCCATAGTATCCCCCCCGGGATGCGACACTGGCATCAGGAAGTCAGTTAAGAGTGAATTGTATGTTTTTGATGGGTTTATATCCATCTCCAGTGACACAAATGTAGAGCGGTTAAATTTATTAGGTACATAGTAAACTATAGACAGCGACTGAAAAGGGGTCTACCAATTCAAGCTTGTAAGCTTCCTGTAGACTCCTCATCACATTTATGCCTTTAAAAAGGCGGGACTCGACCTGAACGCCATTTCCCGCCACTTCACATGGCTTTAATGGAAATATCTCGTTCGCGTTTCAAGCAATCCAAAATCTCTATGCTCATCTCATGAATCTATGTTACGGAGTCGTTTGTAAATTTTTGGGTGATTTTGGGTATGTTTGGGAGGAAAAAGTTTTTCTCAAAGGATTGGTAAAATTTAGAGAAATTAGAAATATTGAAGATTTAATGAAGTTTTAATATTAGAATTTGTAGTTAATAATAAATAGATGGACACTAAATAGTCTATATTCTACTGTTTGTTTTTTTATTTCACTTCTGTCTCTATCTCTCTTCTTGCCGTAAGGATCAGTTTGCCGTTTTTACCTTTACTATACCAAAATAGTCCACTAGCAACCTGGGTTGCTCTTGCGTCGGTATCAACTGTCTGTTGGTGTTCCAAAAATCATTTTCTTTCTTCTATCCCCCTCTTAAAATTTAATTCAAATTTAGGTTGAGTCCCGCCTTAAGAAATAAACATTGCAAATAAATTTAGGTTTTTTAGAAGTAATAAAGTTGAGCTAAAGCTATGTATAGCCATATAAAGAGTAGAATAAATTTAGATGCAAAAATAAATAAAGAGTTGCAAACAATGACTGAAATATAAACAGCAGACTTAATTAATAAATATGGGAGATTGTGACACAAAAGCAAAGCGTTTAAGAGAACCTCCATTGTTATAACAAATTGACGTTAAATTGTTGGAAATAAAGTCTTACTTTCAAGTCATTTAATAAAAATGAAAAGAAAATTTAAGTGTACAAAAAAATTCGATATGAATAATTGCTCATTCCCCGTGTGGCCATTTTATGCATGCAACGATTGGCAACGATATGACGTGTGATAAATATTCAAAATGGCGACGCGTGTCAATTTGTTGTAACAGTGGAGGCTCCATTTAAAGGAACTATGCGTGTCACCAATTTTGGGTATCACTTTGAAAAATCTGCTCTTTTCCTTCAAAATGTAAGATTTATGACGGTTATGGAAACACGGTGCAGACTTAATTAGTGGGTAAGACCAAATAGCAAGTAAATTAAAACTGTATCATGAAAGACGTTTACAGCACAAAGTACGTTCATGAGATCGTGTGGGCATATTTTACACAATAAATGTTACACAATAGAAAACTAGTCGAGGTTTGAGGAAGTAGCTGGTTTTGTAAATGGAAAAGTGAGCTTGTAAGCTTTTAAGTTTTGTACTTACAATTCACTCAGTTATGAAAAACGTTTACGGTAATTCCTGTGAGGGCGTGAACGTGACATAAAAATCACCCGAACTAAAGATAAGCGTGATATCAATGATATCACCCATAGACTCTGTTACTAGATCACCTTGTACAGCATATAATAAACAGTCCACTGCTCAGTAGCTTTCATTTGAATGGTCACACTGTAGGATTTCACCCACAGACTCAAACTGAGTTAGAACCACAATACATATCTCCATGTTTGACTCTCCATACTTAAGACGCCTGCAAACTCGAGAAGAAATTGATAAAAAGTTGGAGCGTAAAAACATCCATGTAGAAAATTTGTGAATAAATTATTCTTTGGCGTCGACAACGCAATTATTCAATTTGAAAAAGTAAATATAACAAATTACTCACGCAAAATTTAATAACTCTGATTTTATGTATTTTTTAAGCCTACAATAGTATGGGATCCCAAAGGAAAGTGTGCTTTTCAACATGGATTGCGAAGTCTAACAGAACAATGTGATTCAATTATTTATAATAAGAAGTCTTCTGAAGATGCCGATATTTTGGTAACTACCTTTGTTTTCATTAGTCGTATTATCTTATTTCTGGAGAGGTAAATTATTAAAAAAACACTCCAAGATCATGCTACAGTAGAACGTTTAGTTTGGGAATTTAGCCAAAATTTTAAGAACATATTTTGGACAAAACAATGGCTGAAATCTAGTTAAGGACATTTTAATTTTTCATCATAAACTGAGTATGTGGTCCCAAATACATACATAAAATTTACACTTTAAAAATGTCGGCCGCTATGGAGGCATTTATGAAACTGTTTAGAAGGGAATGACTTACCGACCGACGTTCGAGTTCGAGTTATCGAGCTATGGCAAAGTAAAATTGGTTCCAGTTAGCGAGGAGTTAATCGAGTTCGAGTTAGCTGATGGTAAATGACTAAAAAACTGATCGGATCAAATCTAGGGGAAATCGGATTTTGTTCGAGTTGGCGGGTTGTTCAAGTTTATTAGTGGGGTTCTACTATAACATATAATATATCTTGACCTGGACTACTATTTAACCTAAAACGAAGACTGAACGTAAATGTTTCAGAGTTTTCGTATACAAAAAAACCCTGCGCCGGTTCCATTTCAAATTGAGATATTTAGTGTCTTAATGTGTTCAAAATTGGATCAAACATCAGTTTACAACTGGAAACTCTCTTGACAAATTACTCAAGACTTGCACTCAATTTTATTCAGTTTCAAATTTACTAGTAATTCACAGTAAGAAGGAACATGAAGCACTTCTTTGATATACATCCGTTGTGGCAGATGAGTATCTTGATAATATATATTGCTATTTACCGAGTTATTGTAATTTGAGTTAAACTTATTACATTTTGCGTTTAAAACATTTATTAGATTTTGGGTTTCAAATTTATTTAACTTTCAACAATTGTCTATGTCTATGCTATTTTATTTTGCTTTTTCAACTTCTTAGTTGAGAAATGCGTCTTCTTTTCTTTTGAAGCGTCCTTTAAAAAGTAAAATAAACTGCATTAATTGACCCTACTGAGTTATTGAAATCTTCCTTTATTGAATCCTTAAAATGATATAGGAAACTCAAATATGACGACATGAAGCCATATTTTTCAATTTCCTCTTTGGTGATTTTGATTAATTAACGTCAAAATTGGGACGTATTGTCGCCAGCTGCTAAAATCTGTTTGTTAGAACTCATACAACGGTACGTTTCATAATTCAGTCCCTAAATATAGCTATTGTACGTGATCTCAGTACGAATCGTAGTTACATTGAATTTACATTGGATTCGTATAAGTCTCAACGGAGAACATGACTGTAAGTAACTCTTCACAGTTTCATGTTAATTTATGTGTGAATGCTCTTAGCATTCAACATAACCACAGTTTGTCCTACGATATTATGACTCTTACAACTTGCATCATGAACGCCGTCCTGTCACCGACTGCAGTGGCGGGAAATCTTCTGGTTTTGGCGGCAATTTGGAAAGACCCGTCCCTGCGTACTCCATCCTACATCCTTATTGGTGGATTGGCTTTCACGGACTTTGGCACTGGTCTCATCGCCCAGCCGTTTTATGCTGTGGATCGATATGCGGAGTTTAAAAGAAACAAAACACAATACTGCTTCGCGTATAGAATTGCCAACATGGCGGGTCCATATTTTGCTGTTATAAGTGTGTTTACCATCACAGCAATGGCCGTAGAAAGATCGATGCACGTCAGCCACAGTTATCTTATAACTGTTCGCCGAACCATCATCCTGTATTGCCTATTTCTTCTTTTTCCACTTCCATACACTGCTATGCGCTGGTTCATTCTTCAAGAGCCCTGGGTTCTGCCCTCAAGCATGCTACTCACTGGGTTTGTCGGTTTAACGTGTTTCTTTGTCATGCTTGTCGCTTATTTCAAAGTTTTCAAAATCATTCGACGCCATCAACGGCAGATTCTCGACCATGGAAATCACGGCATCAATTTGAAGAAATACAAGAGGTCGGTGTTCACAATACTGTACATACTAGCTTGTTTTTTAGTGTGTTATTCGCCGCATTTGGTCTGCGTCATTGTTGTGGGTATGTCAGCAAACTTTACAGAAACTTCATCGGCATTCGTACATTTCACCGCGACGATGTTTTACTGGTCCTGTTCATTGAATCCAATCCTCTACTGTTGGCGAATGAAGGCAATACGCGAAGGCGTCAAGGGAATAATGAAATCGATGCGGATGGGGATTGGCGTCACTTGTCAAATTGGCTAGGATATGGACGGGGTTAGGTCAAATAGAACTACACCAGCCTTACCAATAATCCTTTCATTGCCAAGCCGAGAATGTAGATTCAAAATTAAAACATAATCAAAATATATATTTTTGTCAGTAAATAAGTAAGGATATGGTTCTTTACCTGGAGAAACGAGCGCACGTTCAAATTGATATTTATGTTTCTATGATACCGAATGAACGCAGATTTCAGTTTACAGTTACCTAAGTTACGAATCAAATACTTGTTAAATAATATATTAAGTTCCTTTTAAGTTCCGCTCTTTCATTTAAAGAAGGTTTCAATCAACACTTTCTTGTATTAGTTTCATCTTCTATACAATTCATTGATTAAATAATATTGTGCTATTCACTGACTGACCGGACTGATACTACACCTAGTATGAATAGCTCGTTGTAACAATTAATCAGAATGGTTCTTGTGATAATACTGATCATAACCAGAAGCGGATGCAGGGGACTGGGATCGAGGGGCCTTTTGGAAACGTGTTGCTTTATGCAAATTATTTGCATGTGTATCATTCGAGTATCATGCCCAAAAAATGATTTTTGATTTTTTCGTAAACCGTCTTATAATTTTTCTAAAAACTTCGTCTGCAGCTATTGATACGTGAGTAAGTGTCTGACTAGATTTTGAAAAAAAAAACGACATTATTACAGCATTATCGTTTGCGGTCCTTTGCAGCTTTTAGTTATTATATAATTATTTAAGGTATCAGCACCGGCAAAATTTATGCTCTCCAAATGCCTTGCAAAAATTCCTGGTTAAATGTCATGCCATGAAATATACAAATCCAAAGTTTTGGGTCAATAACTCTAATCGTTCAAAAGATATGGGCATTTGAAAATGGACCTTTTTCACCTTTTCGAGCATTCTGATTGGTCCAATAGGGTCACATGACTGATTGGCGAGAAATTCAAAATGTATTGTCTTTATCAATTTATAGAATTCAACTGGGTCATGCTAGGAACTTCAACCATAAAGGAATTGAATTAGAGCAGTCACCAAATTCATTTGACAGAATTTTGGTCAGTCTGACCAAATTTTGAGGAAGATCGACAGCTGTCAATCAAAGAGAAATTTCAAATAATGAAATCACAAAAACAAGTTTTTCTCCCAAAGTTTTTAATATTTTTAAAATCTGTTTTCAGCAATGAGTTTTAAACACTACTTGGCACAAACGTAGTTTCAGCCCCTTAATTTATGTTAATTTATGCAAATTAACGGGAAATAAACCGAAATATGCGGTTATTTGCATTTGATTTGCATAAATTAACATAAATTACGGGGCTGAAACTACGTTTGTGCCAAGTGGGGTTTAAAACTCATTGCTGAAAACAGATTTTAAAAATATTAAAAACTGTGGGAGAAAAACTTGTTTTTGTGATTTCTTTATTTGAAATTTCTCTCTGATTGACAGCTGTTGATCTTCCTCAAAATTTGGTCAGACTGACCAAAATTCTGTCAAATGAATTTGGTGACTGCTCCAATTCAATTCCTTTATGGTTGAAGTTCCTAGCATGACCCAGTTGAATTCTATAAATTGATAAAGACAATACATTTTGAAATTCCCGCCAATCAGTCATGTGACCCTATTGGACCAATCACAATGCTCGAAAAGGTGAAAAAGGTCCATTTTCAAATGCCCATATCTTTTGAACGATTAGAGATATTGACCCAAAACTTTGGATTTGTATATTTCATGGCATGACATTTAACCAGGAATTTTTGCAAGGCATTTGGAGAGCATAAATTTTGCCGGTGCTGATACCTTAACCCTCGGATGTACACGCAAACTTATACCTCCATAGTCATACAAGGGACGGCGGGGGGCGGGGTGGGGGGGTGGTTGCGACCCCTCCCCTGGGTTTTTGCGGTGTTACCATATATCGGAAATATTTCACCTCTCATAGATAGTCTGTGATATGCTCAACAAGATAAGGTAAATATTATGGGCTATGGCGCTGCTGGGGGTCCATGGCGTCATCCAATAATTTTTACTAGAGCTGTAAAAAATGATACAGTTAAACATTTTCCTGTTTTGGAAGCGTTTTATACGTTTTTTTTACCGAAAAAAGGTGAAAAACACGCATTTTTACTAAAAAATGTCTTGACCTCCTGCAACTGTTATGACGTCATATATTTTACCATAGCAACTGATGGTCGCCAAACTTTATAAAAATGTGTCTAAAGGATAAACGAACGGTTACTGAAGACTACATGGGCTAATGATAAATGCTCCTGAAGAAATCGGAGAAAAACCTACCCCCCCCCCCCCCTTGTATTTCCGAGGGTTAAAACAAAGGCCAATAAGCTAGCGTTTCTATAGTAACCGCTGTTGCTTGGAAACCAGTGACACAAAAAACTTTGATCGCATTTCATAAACTTGGTGAAGTATGAAAGCAAATCGAAGCATGTCTTCCTTGCGAAATTTTGTTTTTAAAACATACACCCCACGGCAAAAAAAAATAATCGAGCCTCCTTTACACTCAAGATAAACACCGCCGCTCTAAGCGACGCATGTAATTTGTTAGTTGTTGACTGGTAAAAATGTCCAGCTGTTTAAACGTCTTTTATACTAGAACATCAAGCCTAGACACAAAAAGTCGGATTTGTTTTAGGATTTTTAGGGTATTATAAGATTTTTAGAAATTTTGGGGATTTTTGGAACAAAATAGGATTTTTGCCGGATTTTTAGCTGATTTTGAAGAAAAAATGTTATTTTTTCTTTGCCGCTTTATTTAAAATTCCTACAAAATGACAATTTTTTCCATTTTCGGGCCTGTTGTTTACTAATTGGTGACTGCAATCCAACCATGCAGCGGTGTTTCTATTTTCTAATGTTTCCCATCATTCCAGCGGTCAGCTAGGGTACAAAATGTGTTTGCCATTTTCTTTTCTTTTTTTTTTAAAGAAAGGGAGGGGGGGGGGGGGGGGGGGGGGGGGGGAGGAGGAGGGGCTGAGGTTTCACTTTAATTGCGAGATATTTGGAGAATTTTAGAAAATTTGGGGATAGTGAGAGGTTTTTGGAGGGGTTTTAAGAGAAAAAAATTGGGAATTTCCGGATAGTTTTTAGAGCAGTTTTCGGGATTTTTATGTCTAGGCCCACTAAGGACATCTGCGTAGGAGGCTACGCAGGCCACTGCACAACAATAAAATGTAATCTCTTGGTAATTAATTTAATAACACTTAGTTTATTTAACTTTAATACCCTAAGCATTTTATAAAAATGCAGTACAGTTACTAATTTACTTATTTAATTAGCTTTCCAATATATATATATATATATATATATATAACTGCTGTGTCAGTACAATAAAATGCCAATATATAGATAAATTATCGAAAGCAATATATCCCATTTGCACTTTATGCTAGAAATAGCGAGAAAATTTAAAATATATATAATTATTATTATTATTTCCTATTCAATGTCAACAATGTCAATTTTTCAAGTAATACTTGTTTATTGAATAAAAACCATATGATTTTTAGAAACATTCTGAAGCCCAAATTATTGCGGGAAGCATTACTAAAAATGTATAGGTCTGTCAAATTCCTTTTATCTTGCAGAGCGACATGTATCATATGCATGTCAATATTTGGTCATGCCATAAGTGTTTGTAGGAAACGCCATATTAAACAATAATGGGTTGTAAAAACAAACGTCACTTTCCACCTTTTAACCCTTCAACTTTTAAGAGTGCCAAAAATCAAATTAAAAGAAGAATCCCGAATTTCATTTTGTAAAATATTGAAAAACAAATGGTACCGTGCAAAAGTACTGCCGAAAAGGTTTCATTTGAATGGTCACACCATAGGATTTCGTGAACAGACTCAAAAGTTAGAACAAATGGTACCATGCAAAAGTACTGCTGCGGAAAAGGTTACATTTGAATGGTCACAAAATAGGATTTCGTCCACAGACTCAAAAGTTAGAACAAATGGTACCATGCAAAAGTACTGCTGAAGAGGTTTCATTTGAATGGTCACACTATAGGATTTCATCAACAGACTCGAAAGTTATTTGATACTACCTGCGGTTGCCTATAGTTTTGAAAATAATCTATTTGTTTAATAAAAGATTGAAGTTAGAACCACACTACATGTCTCCATAACTGACTTTGGGTGTGTAAGGGTAAAGGTGAAAAATCTTGTTTTATTTTTGTTCCTATCGTAAACTCAGCTAAACATACACTCTTCTCAATAAAATAACTGCTATAAGTTACTTATAAATGTACAGATTTCTTATTCTTGCATTTATCGTGAACCACGGAGTACCATACATTGTTGCTTGCTTGAGAATTTAATGGTGGTTTATCGAGGTTCATCCGAGCTAATCAAAGACTCCGAAGGGTACTAAAAAAATACATATTTCGCTCTGCGTGGTTAAGTTTCCGAGCTCTTCTGAGGTGTCATCTATCCCTCCTCTCTGGGTCTGCTCAGGTGGTGTTTAACTTACATTTATTACACATCACAAAGTGCGAGAAAATAAATATCATATTCTTTTCACTGCCAGCTAAAGCATCGTTCTACAGTTTTCTTCATACAACAAACGTCCTTTCCGACTTTTAAGGAATTCCTCTGGCAAAAACTCGCCGATAGCACATGGGTGACCCTTTTCTTATAACCTGCTTGCTGTGTCAACTTATTTTCGTTGAAAACAATTCAGGATAGAAATTCCGCTCATAAAACATGTTTATTTGCAGCTCTGAATCGTCGTCGAAGAGTGGGGTTGATTCGCACACACAGCACAATAAGCTTAGTGTTGCAGGGAAATTCTTGCTCGTCCAAGACTGGAGAACGGCCATCCAAGGCCGAGGCCGTACTGGAGTCCTGGGTACTATTGCTCACCCAGCTACGACAGTTTTTCGGGTACTTGTTGCCATGGAGATACGATCCGTGCCAGATGTGCTTTTCAGGCCTGTAGAATATTGCAAGAGCTTATCAGTGAACTGTTTTGAAAGAAAGCTGTCTTAAGTTCTGTCTCGAGCATGGGCCATCAAAGAACAAAATCTGAGTCCTCGACAGGAGTTGAGCCCTTGACCTTCCGCACAACGGTCTAACCACTTGCCACTTACTCCCCGTAGCTCAGTGGTTAAAGCATCCCATCGGGTTGTAATATGTTATGGGTTCGACTCTTGTTGTGACTGAAGTCAGTTTACGTTCATTGTCACAATTTTGTTACAAAAATTACATTTCCAATGGGTGTGCGCTCGTATACATCCAGTGTTGAGAAACAAAAGAACCACAGAGTGGGATGTAACGGACTCTGGCTGCGACCACCTTACATAATTTATCCGTGCATCCGTTCGTTCATTCATGGGTTGGGAGCTGGGTTGACGAGATCAAGGACTGAGTCCTTGATCTCGCAGCTGCCTGAGCTGAGGCGCCTTTACAAGTTGACGTCGGATCTTAAGCTAACAACTGCTTGTAAATAGCCATGAGATGTATCTTTTTTAAAACCTTTACCTAAATGGGTCCATTGATTTTAGCCCCTTCTGGTAGTGACGAAAGGTAATTTTTTTGGTAGAGGTAAAAACTTTGCGAGAAGGCGAGACCAACATTTTTCTCTGGGAGCCAGAGTCATTTTTACTCTTCAAAATGCGATATCGAGACCGAGACCGAGGCTCTAAGACGGGTTAGAAACCCATGTATGTATTTTATCTCCAAAATGGTTTTCATTAAAGCTTATATATATATATATATATATATATATATTATAGAGAGAAAGAGACTCCAAGACATAGAAAAACGCGCGCATAAACAAAAAAACCGAGACTGCGAGACCCATGAAATTTGACTTAAATTTTTGCGAGATCTGGTACACACACAGCCCTCATGTGAAAATAAGTTTTCAGTCATATGCAAATCAAACGTATTTTCATGTTAATGGTTAGTACCATTCCTTGTTTTAAAGAGGCTAACGGATACTGCAAAACAGCCTACTGATGGCCCGCCACTTTTACTCTCCAATTACGCTGACAATCTCTACAGAACTTACCAAATTGGACTTCCCAGAACGTTCGTTCCATTGAATGAGTAGATAGGAATATCAGGATTGAACGCGTAACGTGCTGTAAAGATTGAATCCCAAGATGGAAACAACTGATCTCCCTGGCAAAATAAGAAGATAATGACTCAGTTTTTAGAGGGACTGAGTGTTGCGGCTGATATATCGTGTTTTAATAATTATTTTGAAATAATATAAATAGAGTGGTAAGTGTGAAGACAAAGAAACTCAGACTTTTTTCTGAGTTCCAGATGGGATTCGAACCCACGACCTAGCGTACACTAGTCGGATGCTCTAACCACTGAGCGACTGAGAACTCAAGTAGTGAGCAATGGTCAATTGTGGGCTGACACACGGATTGGATCACCCAACCACAAGTATGTCAATGAACACACTGATTAACTGCATCGCGCAGTCATGTAGAATAAACTCTCAGAGTAAATTATATAATGTGAATATGAAAGATGAGTGTGGAGAGAAAGAAACTCAGAATTTTTTTTTTCTGAGTTAAGAATAGCTTTAGCTATAGTGGCGCCACTCTTTGGAACAGTCTTCCTCCTGATATAAGACAAGCAGAGTCCCTTGGGTTATTTAAGCGTTTAATTAAAGAAGTACGTTGAGGCACGGCATTCGTGGAAAGCAGCTTTAGTTAGGTTTAGGTTTTAAGTATAGTTTTTATAATAGTATCTTATCTATCTAATTGCATGTTGATACCGATATATTTTAAATGTTCTTTTTTTATTATTATTATAGCTGATGAATTGTCCGTGGATAAATAAAGATTATCTATCTATCTATCTAGATAGGAAGAAAGAATCGAGATAAATGCAAAGAAATATTAGCTTAAGAGACAAAATAAATGACAATTTTGATTGAATCAAATTTGATGTACTGTTATCAGTCCACTTCCATGCTTGCAATCCTGCGCTTTATCTCCAAACTAATTACGTGAATAGTGAGCTTTCAGCCGCTTTCCTTACCTCAAGATTTCCAACAGGAAGACTTCTGTCCCCTTGATGAACGATTGTAAATACATGTTGAAACCTGTTAGAGATGAATGCTCTGTATTTTCCAGTGAGGTTTTGTTCACGTGACTGCTTCCAGCATTGTTTATCAGCGCCTCCGACACTTAGCATCCTGCCGTTCATCGGTAGATTAAGGGCCACTAAGCGTAACTGTTAAATGAAAAAGGCGGGCAACTTTAATGGTTACAAAAGGTCTGCAACGCGCAACTATAACATAAAAAATAGCTCCACAATGCGGAACTGTAGAGTGAAAAACAAGTCGGAAATGTGCAACTGAAAAATGAAAAATACGTACGCAATGCATATTTGTTAAGTAAGAATATGTTAACTTTTAAATTATGGATGTTCAAATTTCCAACAAAACTAAACGTCCGAAATTTTAAACCTCCCAACAAATGAGTAACCCGAAAATTTAAATGTCTAAACTTGGTAACAGAGACAACTGAAAAACATATTACACCAAAAAGAATTATTCATAACTCCTTGAAAACTGAAACATTGCTTGGATTTCAAAATAAGCATGCTTTTCTCGCGTGTTTGAACAATATTCTTCAATACGTTTTACTGTCCGATAGACGTACAATAAATAGCTCGTTAATCAGTGTTTTATCGAACAAGTTATTCAGAATTTGCCTAAATAAAAGTCAGCAAACGTTTTGTTCCACGTTTTAGGATAAGGAAAAAGAATAGTTCTAGATTTACGTTAAAGGTCCCTCGACTCAGTTCATACATATCATTTTTGTTATTTAGAAATAAATGATGCGTCCCTGTCCCTTACATATTGTCCTCTTAACTTGATGTTAGCTGGAGGAAGACTGATTCCAGAAGGAGCCTGCAAGATACAGGTTTACATAGATATTATAACGGGTATTTATTTGGTTTACTCTAATTTGCTCCAAAAAACAAAACCTTATTCCTCTTTAATCTATTTTGTGGTTATAATTCTATATCACTTGTGGTAATGTTTGAGTCAGTGGAAGAAATCCTGAAGTGTGACCATTCAAATAAAAGCTACTGAGCAGTACTTTCCTGTGGTACTGTTTATTATGCTGTGCAAGGTGGCTCTAACTTTTGATCAGTGGAAGAAATCCTACAGTGTGACAATTCACATGAAAACTATTGAGCAATACGTTCCTGTGGCACTGTTTATTATGTTGTTCAAGGTGGTTCTAACTTTTGAGTCTGTTCCTGAAATCCTTAATTGTACTTGGCATTCTTAGGAGATAAAACATAATTTATATAATTAAATATACCAGGGTGCTTTTAATTCTCGTTGTCTTGGAAGCTTCTGTCGGAGCTGCAAACACGGTTGGTCCAAGCTGTGAATAAACATTCCGAATAAATTAAAAAGGCCTCGATTAAAACATACTATTTAGAGAACCTTAGCTATGCATGAATTCATTTACACATATCATTGTTGGATAAGCGTAATGGCTGTATTGGAAAACATTAACCCTTTAAAGACCCAGTATTGTCCATTATGCTTTACGCGCCTCTGAACAATAGAAGCCTTGGTCCTGTGTAAACCAAAACAATAAAAGAGCCGTGCGAAGCACAAGGGACAATATTGGGTCTTTAACTACCACGAGTACCAAAAATCAAAATTCAAGAAAAATCCCAAATATCATTTTTATGATACCCTCTTATTATCACCTTATTTTTTTATCTTTATTTTATGGCGTACCTGCAAATTACCTGGTATGTTTCTGCAGAATTTGCATGTCAAATCTGCATGACGCACCCATATCATAGCCACGTCTATCGGTCACAATTAACCTTTCTCCTAATGCGCTCTCTTGATAACTGAGTCGGTTGAGCATCGCACCGGTAACGCGGTTGTCATGGTTCACAAATCCCGTTGAAGCCCTGATTTTTTCAGGCTTCTTTGCAAATTGATTAAATTTGTGAATACAACTGCGAGGATCACTTCTTCACTTTGTATCAGTCACGTTAAATAAACTGTCTATTGTCTATTGCCTTTGTCTTACTTACCGTAATAGCTCTCCAGCCTTCCATACTCCTGATGTACAGCATCTGATCCAAGACAACAAATGCCAGAGTGCCTTGTTTGACAATCTCGGCTGCTTTGATGAGTGCCTCTTGTGAGACGAATACAACCACCTGCAAAACAAGATAGAGCAAGTCAAACAAGGAACGTAAAAGCCTGACCATTCAAAATTTGGCATTTTGACTGGTGAAAGCTTAACCTGGCCTGACAGAGGGGGACTGGGTAGTTCTGCTATAATTAAATTAAGCCGGAAAATCGTTTCTTTCTGTGAAACATGGAAAACTTGCCATAGTCAGCTACCAGTCATTCAGTAAAAATAAACCATGCGGAACAAAATTGTCCGATCAGACTAACTTCTTGTCCGGTCTATATTGTCCCTGGACTGACAAATGACTTGCTTAGAGAAGAAGATTATTTTGTAGGCTTGATTTAAATTAAAGCTATCGAATAGTACTGTAAAAGATGGTTATAACTTTGGAGTCTTTAGATGGCTTTGGTTATTTTAGGGGTGCCGCGCTATATAGCGAAAAACAACTGTATTAGCGCGCGCCAAAAATAGCGAATTTAATGTCGTCAAATTGCGTCAAATTTGATAAGTTATAAAATAACAAAATGTCACTCAAAAATTGCTCAAACACAAAATGTCACATTCCGTACATGTGAAGTTGCTCTTTATCAGGTTTTCTTTTTCTTTCAACCATGCAATTGCTGACTCGAGAGAAATTACTATGTTTAGAAACTCGATAATATTCATCGTTTTTCTCAAAATGACAATTTTGTTCGCCATATGATCGCGACGTTAATTTGCTATTTTGGCGCGCGCTAAAACAGTTGTTTTTCGCTATATAGCGCGGCACCCCTAAAAGTAACCAAAGCCCTTTAGATAAAATCCTGTGTGACCATTCCAATGAAAGCTCTTGAGCAGTACTTTACTGTGGTGCTGTTTATAATGTTGTACAAGGTGGTTCTAACTTTTGAGTCTGTGGATGAAATCCTAAAGTATGACCATTCAAATGAAAGCTACTGAGCAGTACTTTCCTGTGGTGCTGTGTATTATTGCTGTATAAGGTATTTCTAACTGTTGAGTCTGTGGATGAAATCTAAGAGGCTCTTTTTTTTTTTTTCCTGCATGTTGTTTGCTGTTTGTTTCCACAACTGGCACTTTTACCTCTTGTTGAACTTACCCCAGGAGAAAGTGGGCTCATTTCGAATTCTGGTTCATCTTTGGGCTTCTTGATGTCTCCGTTGTTCCCAGGGGGGCCCGGAGGTCCGGGTGGTCCTGGGGGTCCAGCGACGTTGCTATCTTTGCCGGGGAGACCCGGAGGTCCGGGTGGTCCGTCTGGTGATCCTGGTCCCTATAAATAAATTAATAGCACAAACTGATTAAAATGAAATGCATTTTTTTATTAATAAAGTAACACAAGTGCTAGCAAACTACCAAGCAAGATTTAAAAGTTTTACAGCCTAAATTATTTAGTTTTAGTTTTATGTCATAAAATTCCTACCGGAGGTCCCGGATCTCCAGGGGGTCCCGGCTGTCCTTGTGGCCCCATAGGTCCTACGCTTGTTAAACCGGGTTCTCCCTGCAAGAAGATGAGGGCATACATAATCCTTTCTATTACTTATCAATGACTTTTTAACATCCGGGGAAGCTACGACAGCATACGGACTAAACTGTTGTTAAAGTGAGAAAGATAAAAATAAAAATAGCAACATTTCCTGCTTGCATAGAAATGTTTTACCTTCGGTCCTTGGGGTCCTGTTTCTCCAAACGTTCCCTGTACACAAGAAAAAAGGTTTGGTGATGCCATATTTGTCCAATACCCAGACAAATTTATGTATAGCATTGCACTGTAATACATTGTGCTGTATTGTGCCGTTCTGGAATGTATTGTTAAACTATTGTTATGGTCATGTAATAAAATACAATGTTATGCATAAATTTGTCCGAGTATTGGACAACCCTCGGTGATGCTACAGAAGTATCCCTTTCGAGCTTCTAATAGTACGTGGCATACCTGACACTAAGTGCCATTGAGTACACTGTAGTTTCTTTTCTTTTCGAAAATAAACTGTTGTCTTATATTTTAATTTTTATACATATATGTTTGTTGGTATTACACAATGAACTGAATACTACGCGCTCTGTGATTGGTCGTTGCCTATGATCTATCAGAGTACAGACGCACGGCTGACGTCATAGAAAATTTGTTTGCTTTGTTTTCTCCAACATGGCGCACAGTTTTGAAAATGTTTGCGAGATTATTCTGGATTGAGTTTACAAGCAAGAAAAAGAAGAAACCAAGACGAAAAGTGTTTTTGGCGACTTGAAAAATACCTAAACTGGAACAAATCTTCGAACAGTCGAGCGCTACGAGGCAAGTCTTTTTACTTTTCTGTTCATTGTTTAAAACAAATAGATTCCATTTGGCCGTGTGTCAGTTCAGTTATAGATCACAGAAGGCGTCAAAATGTGGTAAGAACATTAGTGACACACTCGCCTGCGGCTCGTGTGCCACTTTTTTGTTCTTACCACATTTTGACGTCATCTGTGATATATAACTGAACAGACACACGGCTAAATGGAATCTATTTGTTAAATAGAACATCGTGTCGTCTAATTCAGTCTATAACCATACTCATGATAAAAAAAAACAATGCGCAATGGCCCGACTTTGTGATTCTACTGATTACCTTTACAGAGCTTTTTGTTCATCGAGTGTTCGAGATTTAACAGTTACATGAAAAAGTTTGACATGTTACCTTTTCACCAATTTGGCCCTTCACACCAGGGAAACCTATATCACCTTTTTCACCCTTAAAAAGAATGCACAAGAAAAAATATATCATTACCAAAAATACCTTAGATAATTTAAGAAAATATAATAGGAATATATTTATGGACGTCCTTTCAAAAACACAACATGAGTCATTTCTTATGTCTTATATGTACCATCAGTTAAAACTAAATCGGCCAAGAAGTCTTTTTATTATACTGGAAGCGTCGTTTTTAATAATTTTTTAAAATAGTTATTTTTATCATATAGTTTCTTATTGTCTAAGTTCAATGGTTTTAAATATTGTAAATAGATAATTTTCAACTTTTTTAAACAGTCATGGCTCCCACTGATAACAGTATCTGTTAATTTATCTATCTATCTACAAGTAAAATATCTGCAATACGCAATACAACGTTTCTAATCTCAAGTCTTCAATCTCAAGTAATGTCAATACATGAGGAAATGTTTCGATTTAGTACCTTGATTGAAACTTATAAAGATACCAATAAGGATATGAATGGTTAAGGTTAAGGTTTATTACCTTTTAGAAGTTCGACGAACTTCCCGCCTCTTTAATATTAAAGCTCATACCCACACCCCTACACCACCATTTCTGCGAGAGTAGACTACAACAAATATTGTGTGGAGACTGAAGAGGACAGAAATTTACTTGTACACAAAATAGACTTGCATATCTCAACAGTGCTCTGAATTTAGACTAGTTGAATTAAATTGAGCTGAACGAAGCTAAATGCCAACACTGTGATTATTTTGGTCTTCGCTTACATCGCTTCCGTTAGTCCCATTAACTCCGTCTCTCCCGGGCCTCCCAGGTTGTCCTTGCAATCCCGTCTCTCCAGATTCTCCTGTTTCTCCTTTCTGTCCTTTCGGTCCATACTCTCCAGGAAATCCTGGTAACCCTACTTGACCCTCAGGTCCCTCTGGACCCTCTGGGCCTTGGGCTCCCTGTGAACCTGGCGAACCGGGCTCTCCTTTGGCTCCTTTTTCGCCACTTTCTCCCAGCTCTCCCTGAAAAGAACCGGGTATCATTTGACTTAATTAACTATTTCAAGCTGTCCTCTGTCGGGAGAGAAATTGTAATGACTGAAAGAACTTGCATCATTTACTCAAAGGTCGCTTAAAATAACGAGGCTTAGAAATGGATTTTACGTTCACTATCAGTTTTAAGTAGTGTCGAGTTGGCTTCAAGTTAGGTGAACCTATTTCGTTAATCTCACCTTTACTCCTGGCAAACCACGATCTCCTTTTTGACCCTATGTGAAGAATACATTATTTGTTATTGTTTGCTTATTTTTAATTAACGTCGTCTTACGAACTTGCTTGTCTGTTGTACGGCTAGATGACGTTTACTACTACTACTACTACTACTACTACTACTACTACTACTACTACTACACAAGCAGCTAAAAGGTTATGTTCGATGTCTGTTCCATACTAAAGTAGGATAAAGACATCAATTTAAAGTGAAGTAAAGCACAGTACATTTGAGCAAAACGAAGTGCGGTAATGTAAAGTAAAATAAAGTAAAGTTCAGTGAAGCAAACTGATGTTAAGTGAAATAAAGTAAAGTTCAGCGAAGTAAAGTGATTTAAAGTAATGTAATGTAACGTAGTGTAAAGTTAATTGAGTAACCAAAAGTAAAGCACTAAAATAACTTTATTTCTGGCACGATGGTAAACTAATAAAACAATTGACACCGACAAATCTGTAGCTCCACTAAAGCCATAATACAACGATTATGAAAGGATTTTCTTACCTTCTCACCAAATCCCTCCTCTCCCTTTAAAACAAAAACAAAGTTTTGTTTATTTCACTAGCGTGTTATAAGGAATTTCTTATAACTATAAATTAAGTAACATCGTGACTGACTGAAAATGGCAATCAAAGGTTTCCCTTCGAATGCAAGCCACAAGAAATTTAACCCTTTAACTCCCAAGAGTGCCAAAACTCAAAATTAAAAAAAATCCCAAATTTCATTTTGTAAAATATCGAAAAACAAATGGTACCATGCAAAAGTACTGCCAAAGAGGTTTCATTTGAATGGTCACACCATAGGATTTTGTCGGCAGACTCAAAAGTTAGAACTACACAACATGTCTGCATAATTGACTCTGGGAGTGAAAGGGTTTATAGAAAGAATAAGTAACGCACCTTTTCTCCTTTCACTGCCCCATTTCCATTCACTCCTTCAATTGATCCAATGGCGGCCTCTTCACCAGGATCACCCTAAAACAAAAACGCGCAAATATACATTACATATACATTACATCGCAGTATATTTACACCTAAACTAAAAACCACTGTCAGGTAAAAGTATAAAGTCCATAAAACACGAGCGATGTGACCAAATGCATATGACCTTTTATTGCAAAACTGTTTTAAACTTGCTAACTTGTTGTAAATGTTACATTTTTTGCTTGTATTATAAACAGTGTCCATTATTAGCCCTTAGGCTAAATACAATTAAATAAAGTTTCTTTCTTACTTCTTAGTTCTAGCAAGAGTAGCTGGAAAATTGCGTGCACATTAAAGCAGCACAGCGTACTCAATCATAACACTGAGGACGTTCTGGGATGGAATATATTAATGAAATATAACATTTCTCACCTTCTCTCCTGGAAATCCCGGGGGACCAGGAGGCCCGGGTGGACCCACAGGCCCCGCACTGCCTTCGAGCCCTGGGAAACCAACCCGGCCCTCGGGTCCAATTTCTCCGGGAGTGCCGGGTGGTCCCATTGGGCCTTGAGGTCCAACTACTCCATCGACTCCATTTTCTCCCTAAAAATATAAATGGTAATTATTTTAAATATGAATATGAATGATGAGTGTGGAGAGAAAGGAACTCAGAAAAAATTCTGAGTTCCAGATGGGATTTGACCCCGCGACCTTCCGTACAACTTTTTAAACATTGGCAAAGGGTTGGTTTCTAAAGAAATTGTGATGCTGCGTCGGAACGGGAGTAAAAATTGTAGAAGTGAAAATTTGGTTTTATCCGCTAAGTTGATAAACTCAAAGTGCACCTAACCCCTAATTTTTTTATTCGCCTAAATGAATGTGCTTGTTTTCTGGAGTGTATCTGTGAAAAAAAAAAATTGGATTTGGTGAAATCCTCGATTTTCTGTGACCTGTTGAAATTTCAAAAATCGTGCCAAAACGGAGCTGTGTTTGGTTCAGTACCGAGTTAGACGGGGCATGGGCTAGTCACGTGACGTGACGTACTTTCGGGAACCATTTCCTTCATTTTTGCGCGAATCGAGTGTTAATTCCGTGCTTTAGTCGTGCAAAACTCGTGCCTCGCTGCTGAAAGTACTCGACGATGCTTTCTTTGGTTGAATTTGAATTTGGTTGAATTTCTTTGGTTGAAGATCCCATGTTGCTCGGTATTGAACCAAATTATCCTCCAATTCAACAGGTCACAGAAAATCGAGGATTTCACCAAATCCAAAAATTTTTTCACAGATACACTTCAGAAAACAAGCACATTCATTTAGGCGAATAAAAAAATTAAGGGTTAGGTGCCATCGTAAGAGCGCTTTGCACTGACGAAGGGTTAACGGTCGAAACGTCAGGATTTGAATCTCTTTATGATGATCATACCTTAGTTATCAACTCAGTTCATGAAACCAGATTTTCGTGTTTCACTCCACCACAAATACTATGGCTACGGTTGATACCAGACCAACTCTATTTCTTCATACTGATCGAGTGTTTTTTAGGGAATGAAATGGTGGCAAGGCAATCATGCCTTCCCCAATTATTCACAGTAGGTTTTTTCTGATCAAAAGAAACGTAAAACTTCATCACGATTTTGTTATCTTTTGATGCTACACTGGCAGTTTCAAAATGTACTGACCGACCTAGAAACAACAACTGGAAACTTTCCACAGCAAGTACTATTTGTTTGGTCTAATGTTACTCTCACTTTTGTGATCCACTTTGATTCGGTTAATATGGCCGATACTTATTAATCCGTGGACAACCCTTTCCGGCTCCCAGAGTCAATAATGGAAACTTGTAATGTAGTTCTAACGTTTTAGTCTGTGGACGAAATCCCATGGTGTGACCATTCAAATGAAACCTTTTTGTAGTACTTTATCATGGTACCATTTGTTTGTCAACTTTTTACAAAAATTTAATTTGAGATTTTTCTTGCATGTTGATGTTTGGCACTCTTGGGAGTGAAAGTGTTAAAAGTGGGATCATTTCAATAAAATTTAACATTGAGATTCTTTCGAGGTTAGTCAACAAGTTTATTGAACTAAGCACCCTACCTTAGCTCCCGGTTCTCCTTTTAAGCCTGGAAATCCCCCTTGTCCACGAGGTCCCATAGGTCCCTCCTCTCCCTTTTCACCTTTGATACCCTTTGCTCCTGCAGTTCCCTGTGAAGAGATCATGTAAAGCTGATTCCTTTTAAAGACATTCAGTGAGCTTAAATTAAACAAACAACAAACTAACTAACAAAACTGTAAACAATGAATAAAAACGTAGGAGATGTCGACGATTGTATCTTAGACTTCATAACAACTGCGATAGTAGTAGATTTTAGTTTAATTCCAAGAGCAGTTATAAATTGAATGGACTATATTGCGAATTTGCCGCCTAATTAACTCTTTCACTTTCTGAACACCTGGAACAGTTTTGGTGTTTGGTATCAAGCGCGCAAGCAAATAATGTTGGATTTTCCTTATCATCAGTTAAAGATTAAAAAAATGAAAACGGCACGGTTTCACAGGAAGAGAACGTTATCCCTTGTTGTGCGTGCATTGTCATTGCTTAACAAACAAACGATATAGACAGAGCAGATCAAAATAAACAGTTGCAATATTAAATTAGTTTATAGTTGAGTGAGGAAAAAAATCTTACGTTTTTCCCTTTTACTCCTGGAGCACCTCGGTCACCCTAGAAAATAATAGGAAAATATGTGTAGTAATTAATGGTAAAAGTCGTAATTAATGTACATGTAGTTCAGATGTTTATGTACCTTGTCACCTTTCTGTGCATTAACCTGTGCCGATGTTTCGCCACCACCACCCTCCTAAAGAAAAAAAAACATGAAAGGAGTCCTGAAGAATCGGAATGAATTGCACTAAAATAATGATGCTAGCAGATTGTTTCCAACTCTTGATTCACGGACAGGATTTGAAATACTGGCGAACGTTAAGTAACATTTCTCTTTGAAAAACGTCACTAAGTACTGGTACTACTAGCAGTAATCACAGATTATGGAGACGCGTTCGATTGAATTTCCGGCGGAAATGAACGCCTGAAAAAAACCAATAGGACGGCCATTTGGAAGTACCGTCTACCAAAAAATCTCAAATTTTACTGCACATAAACACAGGACAACCAACACGAAATTAGAATTGCGTTCTTCGAACGCGAAAATAAATGTATTTTATTTACCAACGGGGAGTGTTTGTAACACAAGGTGCATATAGGGTCGAGCATTTAAACATTGAAAAGAACGTAAGACACCTGAAGGTCATACGAGAGCCGCGTTACAACAGGGGAGAGTAAAATGCATAAACGTGTCTATTGGCAAAAGGCTGTTTCAAGTAACATGTCAAACACGAGGAAGAGGTCGAGAAATGGGTATTTGGATACCTGATAAAACACTCGTTCCAGTTTTTGATATAGTTTCTCAAACTGATCATTTAATGCGGAGGAAACGAAGGCAATAAAATCGCCAAAATCTATGCTAATTAAGATCGGGTATCCAAACCTCCTTCACGGTAGTGATTTCCTTAGTGTTCCGTAGTGTGTTTTAGAATCAATGTTAATATTCTATGAAACATGGCACATAACACAACAGGATACAAACCGTTATTCCACCCGGTGGACCTGGGGGCCCAGGGGGTCCTGGGATACTTTCGCCTGGTTCGCCCTGAAAACAGATATTGAAAACAGTTTGTGAGTTCAAGATTGCGTCTCGAAATAGTAGGCATCAGTGTCTCAAAAAAATGCATTTGAATATCAAGAAATAAAAAGCTGTAGCGTCGACATAAAGCCATGATCTGTTATTCCAAACGTGTCGTTGGGAAAAAGCAAGGACACGGATATAAAAATCCACGTCACCGCAGTTTATTCCATATCCGAGATTTCAGGCTTCGGTTGTTTAAGAGCTATGCTAGCAACTTTCTCGAAAAATCTCTAACCAATAAATGTATCTATTTGCTCACAATTTATCCACGAGATAAGGATTAAGGTATTTACTATTTGGGGCCACAAGTACAAGAAAGCTGACCTTCTGTCCGTCCGATCCATCTCCTCCAGCATCGCCCTAAAAAGATTTATATTATTAGAAAGATAAGAAATTGTATTATTCAAAAAGGTCCTCTTTCGCCAAAAAGTAATTTAATTTTTTGGGTGCCCAAAACTACAAATTATGAAATTACAAGAATGGCAAGCAAAGAACATCGAAGATTGAGTATGTTTTTAAGACTTTCGGCTTGATTTAAAACATCAAGAACGGAGTCTTCGCAGCCAACAACATCACGACTTACTGAATATTTAGGCCCCGATTGTTCAAAAGGTGGACAGCGCTATCTATCGGATAAATCAATATCCAGTAGATAAGTATTAACAAAATCTATTGTGTTATATGTTATCCGCTGGGTAGTAATTTATCTAGTCCCGGTTGTTAAAGTGCACCTAAATCCTATTTTTTTCTTTTAATCAACTCAATGTACGTTGAAAAGTCGAATAGTGAATTATTTCTTGTTTTTACTGTCGCGTTAGTGAGTTATAGAGATTTGAATTTACAAAATGCTAATTAGATGACGTCAAATGCAGACTTTACCATTATTTCTACTTCAATTTACAGTACGCAGTTTACAGCTTAAGGATAATCAATTTAAGAAATACTAATAAAAACTGTTTATAGTCAATTGATTTGTAAAAAAATATTACTTGGAGGTGGAAACAAGTAGTTGTATATTAATCGAGTCTGCATTTGACGTCATCTAATTAGCATTTAGTAAATTCAAATCTCTATAACTCACTAACGCGACGTTAAAAACAAGAAATATTTCAGTATTCGACTTTTCAACGTACATTGAGTTGATTAACAGAAAAAAAATTGGGGTTAAGGTGCACTTTAAATCTCTATCCGGTGGATAGCGCAATTGGTTTTTGTTAACGTTTATCCACTGGATAGTGATTTATCCGGTGGATAGTGTTGTCTACCTTTTGAACAACCCGGTCCTTGTCAGTAACTAGAGACTAAACGCCCTTTACTGACGGTACTTAAATCAGTTGACTCTGAGGATGACTTCCGCTCAAATGATTGATCGAACTGCTTCCCGAGCGACTATTTTTTTGTGTGTGATCACTTGTCCATGCATTTATTTCCAACAAGCAATTATTGATACTGTAGGGAGAAATTAAATGTTGATAACTAATAACCTTTGCGCCCTTCGTTCCTTTGTCACCTGGAAATCCCACTCTGCCGGAAACTCCCTAAAAGACAAATACAAGTCAGCTAAGTTAGCATAATCTACCTTTTGTATTCGCAAATGTCTGCTGAACCTCTTTATCTTAACTGATGTAATTGGAACAAAATCAAGACAAATAGAAAATTTAGTTAATTGTCCTTTCATCTGTTCGAGCGAGCTCGATGGTGGTAGCATTCAATTCAGGCATTCTAACAACCAACACTAGATAATCTAGAGTATATGTTAGGTTTTAGTGCTTGTCTTTTTAGATCGGCAGTGTTACCTGGTCGCCTTTGGATCCCGTTTCACCTTTCTGTCCCGCGGGTCCTTCCGCTCCACGCTCACCCTATGAGAGAAGACAGATAAGATTGGATCTTTTGAGAACGGAAACAGTCACAATGTGACATGTGATGTTATAGGAAAAATAGCGATTACAATCATCATCACCATAATCCTTATCGTCTTTACCGTCATCGTTATCATTTTTCTACATCGTCATTATTTGCCGCCACCTTCATCAGCGACTTGACGAACATAAACATTCCATGATCGGAAAACACTACAGGGACGAGCACGTCTTGACACCCGTCGACTTAATTAAGAACTTCAAAGTGCTTAAGAAATGCCGCAGCAAACTCGAATGTTTGATCTTTGAAATGTTGCTTATTAAGAACAAAAGACCGAAACTGAACACGCAAGCGGATTCCATTCGCGCGAAACTCTTTACATAAATGCTTTCATGCCACGCATTTTAATTTAATTTATTTTCTCACACCCTTATTTCTATAAATATGCTTTACCGTTATCCTCAACTTATTCATTCGACAATGATGACATGAAGTCCTCGAAACGTCATGTAGTTTTCCTATCGTTAATTTTCTTGTTAAAATCGTCATTATCATCATCATAATTATAATCATCATCAAAATCAGCATTATCATTATCGTTATCGTTCAGTCAACAAAAACATCATCGACGTTGGTCGCAGCATTCCGTGTCTGTCATGGCCCCGGGTTGCCATGCATGATTCCAGATCTCGTCTTTAAAGAGACAGCAAAATTAGCTGGCCCCTCTACTTCACCGCAGGTTCCTTCTACTAGGAATGAAGCTTACTAATCAGTATGTGTCAGTTTCAGGTTCAAAACACTTACCTCACCCACAGGACCTTGCGCGCCTTTTTCACCTTTCAAACCAGGAAATCCAGCCGTTCCTTGTTTCCCAGGGACACCCTATATTATTTAATGCAAATAATGTTTTAAATATCATACTTTGCTTTGCATGGGTCATTCGCGAAGTATGTTGCGTGCAGACTGTAGGATGCAAGGGACACTTGGTGAGGGAATTTAAGGAATAGCCATATAATGCCGACTTTTCTTGTCGCGTTTGGACCTTGCAAAATGATATTCGTGTAAAATTGAACATCTATACACATGTACTGCTTGAGGCGTAAACGTTCAGAATGCCTTTTGTAATCAAAGGCTCCTAAGAGCCAACCCGTGAATAAGAAATGCTAACGCGTAACGCAATATTGTGGTAAGCTTATGCTTTAACACTGACGCGGTTCGATATTTTCTTAAAATTAAATCTAAGGATTTTTGACGAAAACGCTATGACCAGTCCGACGAAGAAAGAAAAAAGAGAAAAACAAAATTAAGCTTCTGAGCTGGACTTGAACTGGCGCCTCCCGAATACAAATCCCGACATTAAACCGCTTTACCACCGAGGAACACATGCTTAGTGAAGGGTAAATTTTGTTATTTCAAGGTAGATACCCATCAAAACGCGTGTCTCGGTTGAAAAATCCTTTTAGATCTATTTTAATGTTGCATTAAAGACTCCAAATGCGAAACATCTTTAAGCTTATTGTTGTTTATATTCGTTTACAACAAATTAGTTATTGTTATCGCTGGATTCACGTTGTTCCTGTTACGAAACGCATTCGTAACAAAGCATTACGTCACTACAGCTGATGGAAGGAGTGAATGAATTTAGCCACCGTTACCGATAACCCGTTCATTACGCATGCGCTTATTCACGGGTTGAAAAGGAGATGAAGTAAACGACTGGAGTATTACGCGAGAAAATAACTGCTCGTGTCCGCTTCAAAGACATTACTTACCATTCTTCCGGGGAAACCGACGTCTCCGGTTTCGCCTTTGTCTCCCTACAATAAAAAGCGAACTATTTAGCCCTAATGACCTATACATCTAATCTCATATCAAGGTGTGTTATGCTCTTTTTAAAAAATAATAACAATTTATTAAACATGTGCAACAAAATTTAACAGAATTAATAAGTATTTTTTCGAGCTAGGAACTTGGTCTAATGACCTGACGAAAACGTCACCTGAGAGCCCTTCGTTCTACCACTATCCAATCAGAATGACACTCTCCAGCCGAAATAGCAAAATTTCGCTTAGCTTATTTCCACGTTATATCGTCAAATGCCACCAAATATACAACTTAGTTGGATGAATAGGTTCTATAGAGCAAAACAAAAGCAGTAGTTTGGAGATAAAGTGCAGGATTGCAAGGATTGAAGTGGATTACAGTTCATGAAATTTGATTAATTGACCGCCTGTCAATAAATCAAACTTCCATTCTTGTGAAATTTTGACTTTTCTAGCCGTTACTTTGTTTGTTTAGTTCATATTTCTTTGCTTCTATTGCTTTCAGCAATGGTTTCTTCCAATTTCAAGATAATAAAGTAAGCTGAAACCAAGCTCATAGCCATCATCATGAAAACACGTTATTTCATCCGGGACAGTGTCTCTTTAATAAGCGTGCGTTGCACCCTTCCGTGGTATTTCGTGCGAGCACTGAGCACTTCGTTACCCATTTCCCCATTTTCAGTTACATAAAGTTGTTGTTGTTGTTGTTGTTGATATGGGATTGATGGTCTAAGTAGGCTGGAGAAAGTTGATTAACCCGCGATACACACCTTTGGTCCAGGTTCACCGTTGGCTCCTTTGTCAGCACTCTCCCCCTGTTAATAACAAGCTGGTCAATTTCCTTGGCCAACCATTTATACAGACAGACAACAAACAAACAAACAAACAAACCATGATGACTCTCTGGTCAAACAAAAGTTAACAACATCGCTCAGTACACTATATTCAGATTTTAACGACCGCTGTAAATAGGCAATAGTTATAATTAGAAGTTTCTGTCTCAAAAATCGGCCAAAATGAAAACAACAACAACAAAACGATTTCATTTTGTAGAATTTCTGGAAACAAACAACACGACAGAAAAGTAAGTACATTCACTTGAATGGCCATAATTAAGGGTCAAAGGCTCAAAATTTAGAACCTAATTATGTTAGCCGAGGCTCGATTCTGCTGTGAAAGTGTTAAAATCACAACGTCAATTATAATACCCGCAAAATGAACTAGTTTTACTCAGAAACTATCAATCCTTTCGCCCTTCACACTCAACGTTCTTATGCATCATGTTGAGACTACAGCACAAAGAAGCAATTTACCTTCCCAGTGCCTGACGGGATAACTTGACCGGGAGGTCCTGGAGGTCCTTGGGGCCCAATCTTTCCAGATGCACCCGGTTCGCCTTTAATACCAACGCCTTGGTCACCCTGAGAATTAAACAAACAATATGGAAAATAAGTAATGGGAACTGGGAGAGAGTAATCCGGCATTTGGTAAGATTAAGTTGCCCGCAATCACTTTTCATCTGCTTTGCTATGCGATAACTAACTATGCGAGGTAATAACGTACAATGATACGACAAACTGGTTATAAAAGGCTAAACAGAGAAATCTAGAAAAATTTATTAAGAAAACCAAACGTTTACGAAAATTGTCATCATCATACACTGATGATAACCTTGTGCAAACATGTTTTTAAGTACATTTAATGTTTTTGGCAGCAAAATTAATAAAGACAAGATTCCTTGACGCTCCTTTGCATTTCGTCCAGTAGGAAAAAAGATACAATGTTTTGCTCTCTTCACTAAGTACGGTCATTGCATCTTCCTTAGACCTACCTTTTCGCCTTTTTCTCCATTCTCTCCACGCTCACCCTGTGGCAGGAATAATGCAGTGCGTGAATTAGACTGAAACGCCATAAAAGCTATTTCTAAGACTGTGTCCAGACTTCCTGTTGAGCTTCAATTCTGAGCAAGGTGTAACAGGATTTATTTCAATAATCGGCGCCAATCTTTATATTCTTTTAAAACTCAACAATAACAAAATATTTATATTTCCCTTGTGTTCTTCGTACATGTTATCTGGGTGTTCACGGAACGTCTTTTCAAGAAAGGTTGAGTTGCGTGACGAGATCAAAAGAGACTAAGTGGTCTACAAAGTTAAGCTGTTGAAGTCAGTCTCGCTTACCAGTTCTCCTATCTGACCTTTTTCTCCCGTTTCACCTTGGGGACCTTGTGATCCTACTTCACCCTACAGAAATATCGAAATAAAAAATCATAGTCACAAAAAATATATAAATAGTAAATATACATGCTCATGGGTGACAAATGTTTCTGTGCTCATAACTCATCCTTCAGTTAAACTATGAAAACGTTAATGATTATTTATTGATAATTTATTTCAAAATTAAATGATTATTTCATTTTCATTTTATTTTACCGACCTTCTGTCCTGCCTTTCCTTTTGCACCAGGAAACCCTACAGACCCTGAACTACCCTGATGGGAGAAAATAGATGTAAAATAATGTAAATTAATTACGAACTCGTTAAGTTAAAATGTGTTGTTCTTCTCTGTTTTCCCGATCTGAGTTTATTAAAATAAACCATTCGACTTGTATTTCCAAAAATACTTGCCATTTACGACGTTTTAGCAGAAATGCTTTCTTTCTTCGATAGAAACTCATAACAAACGCTTTACCGTTTTCAATTCTTCTTTTGGACGCGCGCTCAGATTAGGAGAATCGATTTGACAGACATTGCAAAGCCGTGACAAGAGACAACGCAAATTTCGTAAACGTAACTTATCTTGCACAAACGATTTTTGCACACCTTTTCACCCACAGGTCCAGTTTCGCCGGGTATCCCAGGTTCTCCATCAACTCCTGGATGTCCTCTAGGTCCACGCTCTCCATTTGTCAAATTGTTACCGGGTAATCCGGGTGGGCCTTGGGGTCCAACAGGTCCTCGCGGGCCCATGGCTCCGGTATTTCCTTTTGTTCCATTGAAACCCCTTGCCCCTTTTTCACCTGTAAGATAGGGAAACCGCTTAATAGCTTTCTTTGTCTGGTCACACATTAAGCCTCCATCCCCAGTAGACCCAGAATAGCGGAACAAAATAATGTTGTATGACGTATTAAAAGAGTTACAAGGAAACAATAATCATTATTATTCGACTGTGACGTCATGTTACCTTATAAGGAAAAGAGAACCACGCAAAATATCCCAGCGTATTACACAGTAGATTGTCGTATTTAATACACCTTAGCATCCCGGTTTGAAGACACAGCAGCTATCATGAAAGGAATTTTAGTCGAATAATAAATACATTATTCGATGGTTTAACAGATAATACGTGTGGACATTTTACTCATTGCTCGCATACTACGCAACTCGTACAATATCCGCGCGTATTATCTGTTAAACCATCGAATAAGGTGTACACACCTTTCGTTTGAATGTTCACAATGGAAGACGCAAGTTTGAGCCACCGTGTACAGTATAATAAATTGCACCACAATTATTTATTCACCAGTATCAATTACCTGAATGATGTTGACCGTTTTAATCTAAACTCAAAAAGCTCTCTTTTATAGCCTGATACCACAATAGTCACGATAGAGAAAGGAAATAAAGTACTCCTCAAAATATTAAATTTCAATGCACATTTCAATCAGGATTCGATCGGGTGACGGAAGATTTATTTTTACAGGGCTCCACTTAAACCAGCTCTAGCTGAATGGACAATCCTGTCTAAATATTGATTATAAATAAAAAATAAATAAGTAGAGAAAGGGTTAAAAATATTCTCAAATTGCACAAACCTCCTGATTCGCCTTTTTGTCCTTTGACTCCTTCCGCTCCTTTTTCTCCTTTTGCACCGGGTTCTCCCGTCCCTTCGGTGAGACCAGCCGCACTACGGATGTTTCCGGGGGGGCCTGGAGGACCGGGGAGACCGGGCAAACCTGGCTCACCTTTCTCCCCTCCGATTATAATGTCCATCATTGATTCATCGCCCTTAGATCCAGGGGGTCCCGGGGGACCTGGTGGACCCGCAATACTGTCGCCCTTTGAGCCCTGAAACCAACCGAATAGTCAGAATGTTGAGTACTTGATATCTCCTGTAGGCTTTTTATTTGCATATTTTTTGGGTGAAATGGAGTTCAAATGAAACGATTTCATGTTTCTATCACATTAGACACATTAAAAGGCATAACACGCTACCCTCTTTTGCCTTATATAATCATCGACATAGTTTATAGTTACGCATGTGTATCCCTAAGTTGTTAGTCATTCTTATCATAGTGGAGGCAACTAAGTGACCGTTTCAGTAGAATGTTCTAAAGTTATTTTATGAGATAATATTTGGGTATTCTTGTCTTTTAACCCTCTATTTCTAAATTCTCTAAATTAAATTTTCGAATATCGATTTTGTACTATATAAATATATATCAATCAAGAAATTATAACTTCCAGAGTGTTATACATTTTCTGGTAATGTAATAATTTCACCTAATTCACACTAAGTATCACCTTCATTCCTCGTGGTCCAGGTGACCCCATGTCTCCCTGTGGGGTAATAAAACGACAGGTATTAGCTTTGATTTATTCGTATGGATTATATTTTACAAATTCTTGACTATCTTTGTGCGGATGATTTTGGTGCCGAATAGCTCAACTTATTTCACAAGATTAAGCGTCAATATAAATGACCAAATAACTTTTGTTAATAAACTTCATGCACATAAAAAAACCTTTCGGGCCCATTATGTCTTCGCGAATTTTTTTTCCAGAAACGCACTCATGGGACGCAAAACACTAAAATAAAAATTCTAACGAATGGATTAGGGTCTACAGAGAAATAATATGTTAACAGTTATTTACCATCGGACCATCCATTCCTTTTGGGCCAGGAATACCTCGATCACCCATTTGTCCCTAAATGCAAAGAAAAAATTTAAATACCATAAAAATGTTAAACATTTACTAAACCGGAACACTGCATGCTCCTCGGTCGCCAGGTACAACCAATCGCGTCAGTCACGTTTTTTTTAGTTCGTTATTTACTGAAGAAAATATCAAGAAGACAGCAGCGTACTATGGAGGACCTTCATGATCTTCATGTAAGACAATACGCACGGACTAGATTGGCGTCCGAAATGGTAAAATATTCAGTGAAACCATTAATATTCTGCAACACATATAGAAAACGTCTGTTCAGTTTAGTTGTGACTTTTATCGGTCTTTCAGAAATTGCAAATACATGTTTTTCTCTTTTGCTTCTCCGGCTGTCCATATTGAAAGATTATAGGCTAGTACCGTTCAAATAACTCTATAAAGGGCTCCTTTCTATTTTTGATGTGTTTAGCCACATAATATATTTTGTAATTGATGATATCCACTTGGAGTAATGAGAAAGTTTCACATATTTTTATTTATTAACTGGCGAGTTCACGATTGAATTAAGTAAGCATGAAACTGGACAGGAATTGTATGTCACGCACAGCAATGTACCTTTTGTCCCGATGCTCCGACCGCGCCATCATTCCCTGGGTAACCTCTAGGGCCGGGCATACCCTGTAAAACAACAGTGGCCGAATTCATATTAGAGACGGAAAACCGTCTTGGACGGGAAACTCGTCTACAGACGGAAAACTCGTCTGATATGAATCCGGTGAAGGACGAGTTTCCCGTCTCAAATTTATCCGTCTATTTTTCCGTCTAAACCGACGGAAAAATAAGACGGGAAACTCGTCTTAAACGGAAAACTGTCTTAAATTCATATTAGACGCGAAAATCACGACGACTTTTTTGCGCTATGCGCTTGCATGCACTAGGAAAAGACTGGAACTAGAAAGACAGCAACTGTTTCTGGGTAAAAAAAAATGGCGCCCAAGAAGAAGAAAAGAAGAAGAAGAAGGGAAAACACTTGTTTCCACATCTCAGACTGCCCTTTTGAGCCCACGGTGCGCCCCCAACCCAAAACATGTTTTCACTGCCAGCGACTGCTGACCGGAAGAAGGTCCTTTCACAGTATGGAAACAAGGCACTACCAAGAAGGTCACTGAGCAGCCAGTCTCACGAAGACGATTTACCGTCCTTAAAATTAATATCAGACGGTATTCTGTCTGACGGAATTTCGTCTGTGACGAATTTCCCGTCTTCTAATATGAATTCGGCCAATAAGTCAAGAATTTCTGCCTAGTGGTATATTTTTGTAACGCAAATAACATACAAGGGTTTAGAAGCACGAAAGATGTCAAAATTAATAACCATTGCCCATGAATACTGGTCACCCGCAAAAGCAAAAATAACAAATATCATTTATGTCTTCAAATCGTTGTTTGGCAGTTGCGTATAGCGAGGGTCGAAAAAAAACCGAGTTTGCAAATAATGAAGCATTAGCTACAGTTTAATTGTTTTGTCATTCGATCACCGAGTTTGCTTTTCAATTTAATATTTATTCATAACTGCTAAAACAGAGCAAAAATCGGGATGCATTGTAGAGGACGGGAGCAGAACAATTATTTGCAGCACCGTTGTGCACATGAGCAGAATTATTCGTAGGCGGCTATTCACAGATCACGCGGTGGGCTCTTGGCCAATGAAAAGGAAGAAAAAATGCATCGAATGATAATCTCACTTGCTTTACAAGCTCAACTCACCACACCAGGCACTCCTCTCATTCCTGGTGCCCCGTTTTTGCCAGGTGCACCGGGCAGTCCAACGGGTCCCCTGTCACCCTAAGACATAAAACAAATTTGTTCAGCAATATGTGGGGGGGGGGGGGGGGGGGGGATCATTTTGTTTTGGAATGAACTTGCAATTAGCTAAACTAACAATGTTTCCCTGACATGTTAAACTTGATCGTGTTTTGAACACTTGACATTGATAAGTCTCCTTGTTCAAAAAGTGGCGTGTAAAAAAGCAAACATTGTGATTTGTCGGGATCCTGACATTGTCAAAAAGCGAACTTTGCTCGAGCTTATCATATGACTCGACAAGGAAATCCCAAACTGCTCGTCATTTAATTAATATACAATCTATTCTAGAATCCTTATGCAAAATCAAAAAAAAACTTTCCTACCTTTTGTCCAGGAAGGCCAATTATTCCTCGTTGTCCTTTATGTCCAGTTTTCTCCCTACAAAAAATTGAAAAATTGTATTCTGTGAGAGACCATTCTGGTTACTGACTCTATCTCTCAAACACACACACGGAACTTCATATTCATACCTTTTCTCCGTCCATGCCATTTAATCCTGTTTTTCCCTTGTTCCCTTTTGGAGGATCAACAGGCTAAGAGAGAAAAATAGATGCGATTATGGCGAGTATTACAAATTACAAATCTGCTCGATACCGTTGAAAGTTTCATCGTTTGCTTTCTGTTTATTTTTTAAGAACAAACAATGAAGTATGATCATTTGTAGCCACTCGGAGAGCAAATTCCCTGACTACTTTTTGACAACAAAACCACAAAGCAGACTGAATATTACACATGTATTGCAGAAAACCGTTTTGCAAAAATCGATAGCTTCAAAACAAAATTTACATGTTGCTATATCTTACCAAAGCCTGCGTCAATCTCAAAATGAAATTCCCGGACTTATGACTGACTGAGTAAAAACGCTGAATGTATCCTAGTCACCTTGAGAATAACTTCATTTTTCCTGATTTTTCCTGAAAATCATTACTCTGGCCTTGAGACTGAGTTAAACTCCGCACCTGACCTTTTTTAAGGCTATTGTCATTGAAAAATCCAATCCATCCATTATGTCAATCCACAAACGATCACGTAACATTTCGGGCTTTCCATGTGTGTTCAGTAAGCTGTTTCTGGTGTCAAATCTATTCCATCAGTTGTGCAATCCAAACGAGCTTATTTATTTATTTATTTATTTATTTAACTGTCACAATTTATTTTCATACAAAACTCACCAATCCTGTCTTAGGATCGAGTATCACTCCGGGTTTACCGGGGAACCTGGAGGACCGGGTAATCCGGCTGGTCCAGGCACTCCCGAAAGACCATTTTTCCCGGCTGTTCCTTTTGGTCCTTGAATGTACTGGCCACATTCACCCTGCAATGGAATATGCGTTTTTCTTGTGACATTGAACCTGTCACGGTACATTATTTCATTTAAATATGCTTAATAAACTATAATAAATTAGAAAAAATTGTGATGTATTAAACTACCTTTGTGCAGTTGATTTCCCTCAAATGTATACGCTGGCCCTGGCTCACCCTGCGATAGAAAACCAGGAATCAACACAGTTCAATTGAATAGAATTAATGTTGCACCCTTCACCTTTACCATGTCGTCAAACATCCAAACGGTTCTCGCTCTATCACAGTACAGTTCACTCTTTTATAAGTCACCACTGGTCACCTTGCAAGAGGCGTTTTCAGGGTTAATTTATAGGTTGTCTTTTGGGGGTTGTTGCTGCAGCCTCGCTGAGTTCCCTTAGTTTACTCTCAATTTCGCCGTTTTCTTTGCCGGCCTTTTCACAAATCTAGTATATTACAGCTTAATTACGTCTTGAGTTCACCGTTCCTTTAAGATAATCAGTTCACACGGATTTTGAGTAATGTTAGTATAAATCTCAAAGGATCTCACACGTAAAGTCACTGTAGTTGCCTGCGACAGCGTCCAAATACAGCGTTTGATTGAAACATGTCTCAAACCTGATTTCGTAAAGATGATCGCTGAAGCTTAAGGAAAATAGTCAGTTACGAGAGTGGTTGGTTGCTCAGAAAGAGTCACTACCATACAAGGTCACCACCAAATGACGCGATCTTCCGAAATGACCATCAAACCAGATGTTTTGCACAGCAACAAGCATGAACTTTTCAGCCGACTTCATTTTAGCATCATCTTTGACAGATTTAGTTTTTGATCAAAAAGCGCAAAGTTTACCTTCTCTCCTTTAATGGTAAGAACTTCCTCTCCAGAATCAAAAATATCGCTGGCCCTTGTCGACCTGTCCTGCCTCGCACGCCCTTAGGCCCTCTGTCTCCGCGGTCACCTCTACTACCCTTTTCTGTAAAGAGATAAGCGAACAATACCCTCAGGCCTCGTTTATGAACTGCACAGTACAGTAACCTAACTAGAAATACGTGTCTCGCAACCTCGCGAAGCTCGGGGAGGGCGCACCATAAAATTTTAGCGACGAGGAAGGGAGAGATGGAAATTCTGGTTTAAGCATGACCACAATGACCTCGAAATTTTCCTTGAAAGGTTGAGACTTTCTCATTCCCAGTCTCTTCCATTTAACTTGCACTCAGTCTCCTGTTTAAAAAAAATAAATGGGAACTGGTACTGGTCAGCATTGGGTTTTGAGATGTGGGTCGCTGTAACAGCTATGGGACTGGGTACCAAAAGACCCTAAGGCTCTTTCTTCCCCCCACCCCACCTCTTTATTAATTTTTAATACAATTCTTCAGTTAAACTCTTGACTCCTGATATATGACTAAGCTCAAGTTGTAAAAATTGAAAAGCTAACAGCACCATACGAAAGTACTGATCTAAAGTTTTCATTTTAATGATTACAGTTAAACAGGTAACGTTATAGGTTTATTTACATTGTATTGATCCCTGAGTGAGGAATAAGGAAGGGTTACGTTGAGAGGTAGAAAAAGCAGCAGATGGGTTTAATGTCTTGAGCAGAGGCAGCTATCAGTCGTACAGAACACGGACAGGGTACCAGAATGTGCATTTACTACTACTTACTGAAAACTGCTTAACTCAATTTGTTGTACATATAGTTCTGTTTACTTTACCTCCTTTAGAACCCGGGAATCCTGGCACGCCTCCTGTTCCCCGAGGACCAATAACAGAGTCTCCCTTATCGCCCTTGGGTCCCGGTAGTCCGGGAGGTCCTTGTGGCCCTTGAAGCCCAGTTGGTACTGGAGTTGGAGCACCAGTACTCCGCTCCTGTAACAGAAACATAATGAGAAAATGTGATACTGATGTGATGGTATGACTCTGGAGTAATGTCTAGGATTGTACGCAGAGGGGGGTCACACTACTCCATGAAAGGCATCACAATCATCATCAGCATCATCATGATAGGCATCACAAAGTATCCTCATCTATAAAAGTTCACCATAACACGTATAATTCTGTTATACATGAGCTAATATGGAAATGACAAATAACTATGTTAAATATGAAATATTTGTTTAAAAATAGTTGCGTGCAATTCCACTCTGGAAACTGATAAGTGTGACTCTGGAATGTATCTGTATCTACTCTGATAGTTCGTTGCAAATAACAACCAGTTCAGACTGCGAAGACAAAATGCCTTTTTTGCCAACATTTTCGATCCACATGGTATGTTCAGGATAAAGCAGGGTTGTTTTGAGTGAGCGCGAATGCCCTGGCACATGAGAGTTCCTTGCAAAGAAATGCAACAGTAAATCGGGTTGGAGAGGGTAAAGAACCTGCATCGACGTTCAGCATCAACGTTTGAGGGGAAATCTACCGTGTTCGAGGAGTATCATTTGAAAATTTATCGCTTTTGATTCTTTTGTTGTTTTCTTATTGTTTATAGTTATGATTTTGATTTAAAGTTGTCAATAGTTTGATTTAGAAAATTTTTCGTTTTGATTTATCAGTTCTGTAATTTTTGATTTCTAAAGTATTTTTTTGATTTCCAACATTTAATCGTTTGATTTCTTATGTAATATTTTGATTTTCAAAATTTATACGTTTGATTTCTTAAGTAATTTTTTGATTTCCAAATTTTTTTTTCGTTTGATTTCTTAAGTAATTTATTGATTTCCAAAATTTTATTGTTTGATTTCTCAAATGAAATTTTGATTTCCCAAACTTGTCGCTTTGATTTCTCAAATGAAATTTTGATTCCCGAAATTGTTCGCTTTGATTTCTTTTGATTTCGTGAGTGTTTTTTTTATTTCCAAAATGTTATCGTTTGATTTCTCAAATTACATTTCGATTCCCAAGATTTGTATCTATTTCTTTTGCGCGATTTTTTTATTTCTTGAATAATTTTTTTGATTTTCCATTATTATTGCTTTGATTTTGCAAATGGGGTTTTGATTTTCAAAATGAGACTTTTGATTTCGCAAACGGGGTTTTGATTTCGCAAATGACGTTTTGATTTCCAAAATGAGACTTTTGATTTCGCAAATGGGCTTTGATTTCCAATTGGTTCGTTTCAGTCCACGTGATCACACATAAGTGGTCACTGTGAGTTGAGCACATGGTCTGCGGGGCTTGCAGTTGAAGATGGCAGCACAAGACAAGGAGGGCGTTTGGAGGGGATCGTGCTTAAATCACCCTCCACACAGGTTTGGGTCGTGTACAATCTTTGTTTCCCAGGAGGGAACTTCCAAGTGTAGGAGCTGTGGGTGCGTGGCATATCTGTACAAGCCATGTCAGGATGCAATAACGCCATGATGAAACAACGGAGGTTCCTCAAGCTCCAAGAAACACTAATCAAAAACAGAATAAAACAAGGAGCTAGAACATAAACTGCAAGAAGTCATTATTCCAATTGAGACACGGCAGCTTCAGACCTTCATCTTAGACGCTTACATCCGTGATAAAGATCCACTTTCTCACAAGTCTTACACACCGCAGACTTGTGACACTAAATCACGGGCTGAGAGATTGACTGATCCAAGCATATTCATGATAATAACGAAAACTGCAGCCGATCACTACTTATCTTGCAAAAAAAAGTTAGCCAAAGTAACCCCAACATATGCCAAGAGAGCTAGCACAACGAAGGCATAGAGAAACAATAATTCAAAAATGGCTATGCACAGCATGTAAACTGACCTTCTGTCATTAAAGAGATTTATATCCCAAAGATCAAAGAGTCATACAATACATATCGAGCACCGATTTGTCACATCTCTATTTTGGTGATCTAAGGGGAACAAATATCTCGTAGACCTTCTTGGGAAAGCTATTCTAAAGGCTTCTTTATACATTTTGCAACTAGCGGGAGTCGTGTTTGGCCTGTAACGTTTATAATACAGTGTCCAGCAATCGCCTTCAGCGATAGCATAAAACACAGGCATTTGTATGACATTCTTTCCATCGCTGCAATCGATTATCGTCTGCGGTCAATGGCGATCAGATGGAAATATAAACAAGGCTTTATACTTCGTGAATTCAACTTGTCAGACTGTTACTGTGACTTGTTACTGTACTACCGTGTAAATACTGATGAACTGACTCTGTCAATGCTAAAATGAAAAGCTAACTGACCGAAAACGGACCTAAAAACACTGACAACCACAAAATGTACCGTTTTCAGGAGTTCCTTGGCCTGACATCGCAGCCATAGTTGAACCACCATGCACGGACCGCGAGAGCTATAGGTCACGCGACGGAATTGCCATTTCTCATTTTAGGAATCAAACGGACAAATTTTGGAAATCAAAAACTCATTTTAGAAATCAAACGGAAAAAATTTTGGAAATCAAAATCTCATTTTAGAAATCAAACGGAAAAAATTTTGGAAATCAAAAACTCATTTTAGATATCAAACGGACAAATTTTGGAAATCAAAAACTCATTTTAGAAATCAAACGGACAAATTTTGGAAATCAAAAACTCATTTTAGAAATCAAACGGACAAATTTTGGAAATCAAAAACTCATTTTAGAAATCAAACGGACAAATTTTGGAAAAACTCATTTTAGAAATCAAACGGACAAATTTTGGAAATCAAAAACTAATTTTAGGAATCAAACGGACAAATTTTGGAAATCAAAAACTCATTTTAGAAATCAAACGGACAAATTTTGGAAATCAAAAACACATTTTAGAAATCAAACGGACAAATTTTGGAAATAAAAAACTCATTTTAGAAATCAAACTGATAATTTTTGGAAATAAAAAAATTACTTGGTAAATCAAAAATGAAACAAAATAAATCAAACAGATTTTTAAAACAAATCAAAATTTCATTTCAGAAATCAAAAATCGTAAAGATATATCAAAGCGACATTTTTTAAATCGAAGTAGAAAACTAAAAAATCAAAATCCGTTTTTTAGCAACAACTGAAACAAGAAAGGAATCAAAAGTTACAATTTTTTAAATGATACTCCTCGAACACCGTAGAAATCTGTATGTGTTTTAACTTCTCCGACAGGGCCTGCCTTGTGCTACCGCCGGGGATAGCAGGGGGGAGAGATAGGGGGTGGGGGGGGGGGGGGGGGGGGGGGGGGCGCTTTAGTGTGCGTGTGCTCAAAAATCGTATTTGTACCAGGGTTCATTGAACCACTACTGAGTTACACTTTTGTTTTCTCTCACTAATTTTCCGTAAAAATACGTCACATTTCCAAATACACGGTTTAAAATAAATGGAAAACACTACATTTTGGCTTCATCTCACTATAACTGGAATTTACTTACCTCGGAGGTCTTAGACGTAGGCTTCATCGTCACAGAAGATTCTTTTGTGGAGTTCTCCGACACTCCTTCAACTCTAGCGATAATTACTTCTGTATCATCAGTGGGTCCAATTTCGTCTCCTGTGTGAGGTGCACTACTAGTTGTTGAAACACTGGAGGAGATCATGGTGTATATAGTCCTCGTACGTTTGCTAATCAAGGAACTAGAAGTTGGACTGGCAGCAGTAGATGGAGTAGATGACGTCTGAACACTTTCTGAAGAAAGTTTTGTGAAGTCGGTCTCTTTAGATGATGATGTACTTGATGCTCCTGTTAATGACATATATTCGAATGGACGTTCGGATGTAATTGGTTCACTTGTTGATAAGGTACCTTCAGTTCGATGTTCTGTTGTAATTTCTGCACTTGTAGATGAAGTTTCAGCTGTGGGGAGTTTTGTTGTAACTGTTTTGCTGGTCCGGGTCTCTTTAGTTGAAAGCTCTGATGTAACTGATGAGCTTGTTAAAGGAGTACCTTCACTAGTTGAATCAGTTTCCTCAGTTGAAAGTTCAGTTGTAACTGCTTTACTAGTTGTTGAAGTTTGATCAGTTGGAAGTTCAGTAGAAACTGCTTCACTTGGTAAGGTCTCATCAGTTGGAAGTTCTGTTGTAACTTCTTCACTTGTTGTTGAAGTTTCTTCAGGTGGATGTTCACTTGTAACTGCTCCACTTGTTGCTGAGGTTTCAACAGTTGGAAGTTCAGTTGTAAATGCTTCACCAGCTGTTGAAGTTTCCTCAGTTGAAAGTTCAATTGTAACCTCTTTACTTGTTGGTGAAGTTTCCTCAGTTGAAAGTTCAGTAGTAACGGCTTCACTTATTGTTGAAGTTTCTTCTGTTGAAAGTTCAGTTGTAACCTCTTCACTTCTTGTTGTTGAAGTTTCCTCAGTTGAAAGTTCAGTAGTAACCTCTTTACTTGTTGTTGATGTTTCCTCAGTTGAAAGTTCAGTAGTAACGGCTTCACTCATTGTTGAAGTTTCTTCTGTTGAAAGTTCAGTTGTAACCTCTTCACTTCTTGTTGTTGAAGTTTCCTCAGTTGAAAGTTCAGTAGTAACCTCTTTACTTGTTGTTGATGTTTCCTCAGTTGAAAGTTCAGTAGTAACGGCTTCACTCATTGTTGAAGTTTCTTCTGTTGAAAGTTCAGTTGTAACCTCTTCACTTGTTGTTGAAGTTTCCTCAGTGGAAAGTTCAGTATTAACTGCTTTACTTGTTGTTGAAGTTTCCTCAGTTGGAAATTCAGTAGTAGCCGTTTTACTTGTTGTTGTTGTTTCCTCAGTTGGAAGTTCAGTAGTAACCTCTTCACTTGTTGGTGAGGTTTCCCCAGTTGAAAGTTCAGTAGTAACCTCTTCACTTATTGTTGAAGTTTCCTCAGTTGAAAGTTCAGTAGTAACGGCTTCACTAGTTGATGAGATTTCACCAGTTGGAAGTTCAGATGAAAGTGCTTCACTAGTTGTTGACGATTCCTCAGTTGGAAATTCAGTAGAAACTGCTGCATTAGTTGTCGAGACTTCATCAGTTGGAGATTCAGTTGTACCTGCTTCACTTGTTGTTAAAGTTTCCTCCGTTGAAAGTTCAGTTGTAATCTCTTCACTTATTGTTGAAGTTTCCTCAGTTGAAAGTTCAGTTGTAACCTCTTCACCTGTTGATGTTGTTTCCTCAGTTGAAAGTTCAGTTGTAATCTCTTCACTTGTTAAAGTTTCATCAGTTGGAAATTCAGTAGTAGCCTCTTCACTTGTTGTTGTTGTTTCCTCAGTTGAAAGTTCAGTAGTAACCTCTTCACTTGTTGGTGAAGTTTCCCCAGTTGAAAGTTCAGTTGTAACCTCTTCACTTATTGTTGAAGTTTCCTCAGTTGAAAGTTCAGTAGTAACGGTTTCACTAGTTGATGAGATTTCACCAGTTGGAAGTTCAGATGTAAGTGCTTCACTTGTTGTTGACGATTCCTCAGTTGGAAATTCAGTAGTAACTGCTGCATTAGTTGTCGAGACTTCATCAGTTGGAGGTTCAGTTGTACCTGCTTCACTTGTTGTTAAAGTTTCCTCCGTTGAAAGTTCAGTTGTAATCTCTTCACTTATTGTTGAAGTTTCCTCAGTTGAAAGTTCAGTAGTAACCTCTTCACTTATTGTTGAAGTTTCCTCCGTTGAAAGTTCAGTTGTAACCTCTTCACTTATTGTTGAAGTTTCCTCCGTTGAAAGTTCAGTTGTAACCTCTTCACTTGTTGTTGAAGTTTCCTCAGTTGAAAGTTCAGTAGTAACCTCTTCACCTGTTGATGTTGTTTCCTCAGTTGAAAGTTCAGTTGAACTTTCTAACGTAACTGCTTCACTTGGTGATGTAGTTTTTCCAGTTAGAAGGTTTGTTGTTATTGATTCGCTTGTTGATACAGTTTGATCAGTTGGAAGTTCTGATGTAACTGCTTCACTTGTTGTTGAAGTTTCATCAGTTGAAATTTCAGTTGTTACCTGTTTACTAGTTGTTGAAATTTCTTCACTTTGAAGTTCAGATGTGGCTGTTTCACTTGTTGTTGAGGTTTTCTCAGTTGGAAGTTCAGACGTAGCTGCTTCACTTGGTGAAGAGGTTTCTTCAGTTAGAAGTTCAGATGTAGTTGTTTCACTTAATGTTGAAATTTCCTCAGTTGAAAGTTTTGATGTAACTGCTTCACTCGTCGATGAAATTTCATCAGTTGGAAGTTCAGTTGTAACCACTTTATTTGTTGCTGACGTTTGTTTAGTTAAAAGTTTAGTTGTAACGTCATCGCTAGTTGGTGAAGTTTCCTCAGTTGTAAGTTTAGATGTAACCTCTTTACTTGTTGTTGATGTTCCTACAGTTAAAAGTTCTGTGGTTGTAACTGCTTCTCTTCTTGTCGAAGTTTCCTCCGTTGGATGCTCTGATGTAACTGCTTCACTTGCCGATGAAGTCGCGTCCGTTGCAAGTGCTGTACTTGGCGTCTCTTTAGTACTGCCTGTTGATTAAGAGTGTGGTAAAACTATTTTTAACCCGTGAATACGCGCATGCGTAATGAACGGGTTATCGGTAACGGTGGCTTAAATTCACTCACTCGCTCACTCCTACCATCAGCTTTAAACTTAGTGACGTAATGCTTTGTTACGAATGCGTTTCGTAACAAGAACAACGTGAATCCAGCGATAACAATAAATAATTTGTTATAAACGAATATAAACAACAATAAGCTTAAAGATGTTTCTAATTTGGAGTCTTTAATGCAACATTAAAATCCGTCGATCTAAAAGGATTTTCCACCAAGATACGCGTTTTGATGCGTATCTACCTTAAAATAATAAAATTTAGTCTTACCTAAGCATGTGTTTCTCGGTGGTCGAGTGGTTTAGAGTCGTGAATTGGAATCGGAAGACGCGAGGTCAAGTCCAACTCAGTGTGAAACTTACCGCAATATTGCGTTACGCGTTAGCATTTCTTATTCATGGGTTGACTCTTAGGAGCCTTTGATTAATGGTAGATTCGTCAGAAAGTAGAGTAATTATTAATTGAAACTTTGATAAGCATAAACATTGACTGTAATCCCAAGATGTTACTTTGAAGATCCGGTTAGACTTGAAGTCTATAAGTTGTGGAGAGATACATGTATCCCCAATACGCTCATTGGTTACGTTTGTTAAAAAACGTCATTTAACTTTGAGTATTTTTATTTTGCACTTTGGCTCTGAAGGGGGGGGGGGGGGGGGGGGGGGGTCACGCTACTCCATGACAGGAATCTCAAAGTGTCCTCATTTATAACAGTTCACGATAACAAAAATATGAAGTATTTGTAAAACAGTACTAGTGTGCAATCCTCGACATACCGTAAGTGCATATTGTTGAATAGAGTTTTCTGTTAAAAACTGTATATTCTGTTTACAATCTTTTATTCTACGTTGGCAATCTTCAGAATCTCTTTCCATGTACAATCGTTACAATATACTTGGTCTTAATCTTCACAATCTCTCTTTGCTCACGTTCCCACCTTCAAACTACAAGTTCTCTCTTACACGATACTAGTGTCAATCACGTTGAAGTACATGTAACCGGATACGTAACTCTACGCTGCGTGACGCAACAAGGGTTTCCGAACATTTACCTTACATTGATCACAAGTGATACTGGTACACCAACCTGTAGGTATTCCTTCTAGTAGCACTGTCGCTGTTCGCCCGCTGAGCGCGAGCCCGGAAGTATTTGACCTCAAAGCAGGTATAACTGGTGGATCAGTTCTTGCTGTTGTTGTTGCCTCTGTTTTAGGCGTGGTGGCAATTAAGGGCGTGCTTGTTGTTGAAACTGGTATCTAAAATATATGATTGTTAGGCATATTAGATTTTTGTAAATTTGAATTTGCTTGTAAATGTAATGTAAAAAAATGTACATGTTGTTTATAGTGGACGAGCACTTCGCTATCCGGCTAATTCACAAATGAATGGGGTTAGTTTCTAGAGAAACTGTGGTGCTGCGTCAGCGTGGGGACGAAACACGAGAATTTAGTTTTATCGACTGAGTCGATAAGGTAAATTGGCCACCGTAAAAAGATTCAAATAGCTGACGTTTCGAGCGCTAGCCCTCGGATTCGCAATGATGCATAATTGTAACACAATCGCTTGCACCAACGACCTGGAGCACAAAAGACCGACTGGATCCGCCCCTATCGTGCTGTCTGTTATGCTGTACACGATCAATGGTTCTTACTTTTTGAGTCTGTGTATAAATGTAACCACAAGCGAAAGCTACTGCGCAGTGATTTTCTTTGGTGTCGTTTGCCTTTCAATTTTTTTCTCTCAAATCGAAAGTTCACTGAAGTTTTAAATATGAACTTATGTGTTCACAGGGTGTAAAAAAAGTGACAGTCTTTCATTGGATAATGGATTAGTAAATGAATGAAACACTTAGCCCTAAATGACAGGACCTGTTACCTGCCTTACAGTCCTGTTGGTGGGCCTTACTGGGGTCCCTGTGCAAGGCCAACTCTGTTATATCACCCTAACGAAGAAACAGATAAACAATGAGTATAAACTAGAAACGACACAATTAAAACATTTCAGAAACAGGCTGTTACTGTTATGGGTGGGAATAGTTGGGGACAGAAAGCATGATCTTTTCGCTTCAAGTATCCTATAGTACAGCCTCTCGTCCATCCCGGCGCATGGCTGCTCCCGCCACTATCTACTTTTCTATTATCCATTAACAGGCGTTAACATTGTTGGGTTGGGGAGAAGCTAAAAACCGACGCGCGGAGCGGAGAAAAACGAGTGGAGACTGGGTAGAAGGGAAAACAGGCGCGCGAACGAGCCTATATTTTTCCAAGTTTGTCTAAAAAAGGTTTCTTATATATTTGGTGTCTACTGAGACTATTAAGGTTCTTAATAGGGTTCTTATTTTCGTAGGAGGAAAGGTGCTTGCTGCTGGTCCAGCAACTACTCTATATGGGTGTAGTCCCTTCCTTGTGTAAGAAACATGCAATTATGTCTAAAGGCCCCCGCAAACGAGGAAACATTGTTGCGGAAACATTGTTGCGTAAACATCGTTTCCCTAAATGTTTCCCCGTTTGCGCGGACAGGAAACATTTGTTGCGGAAACATTTTTTGCTTCCGAGAAACAAAAAATGTTTCTGACTTTTTTCAGAAACATTTTGTTTCTTCAACAAATGTTTCCCCGTTTGCGCGCCGAGGAAACAATGTTGCCTAGATTTCTGGGTCGCGAGGACTGCTCCTGACTGCACTTCATAAATTGGGCATGCGCAGTGCCGTATCCCATATATCAGCGCGCATTTGTTTCCCAGTAAAATGTTTTTTCGTTTGCGCGGCTAGGAAACATTGTTTCTCGCTTGTTTGCGGGAGCCTTAAAAGTAAGACTACATTCTACATTTTACTGGTATTGGTAGTCAGCTAACTACCCCCCGGGGGGGGGGGGGGGGGGGGGGGAGGGGGTACTCCCGCCAAGGTTCTCAAATCCTGACCCTATGTAAGGGTAGAAAATCGAGATTTGATACCCTTTTTAAGGCCCAGTTTTAACAGACCATATCTTTTTCGTTTTCCGCGTTGGGGTGGATACTGCAATTTAGTGACCCTATCTAAGGAATATCTAAGGATTACAATACCAAAAATATAAAAAAGGATACCCTATTTAAGGACTGAGCACCTCAAAAACCCTACCCTATCGGGCGGCACATACCTATATAGCGTATATAAGAGAGTACCCCCGGGGGAGGGGGGGGGGGGGGGGGGCTTACTACTAACGTACACTGAAACTATGTAAATCTATAATCAGTAGAGGAATTCAGTTTTAAATTTGGCCATCATTAGGAGCCAAACTGGACTCTTATTTTTGGGATTTCACTGATATAAAGATGTCTTTTGGCTTTTTAAAGTAACACTGAAAATGGTGACAGAGCCCCTTTAAACATCAAACAAGCTTACCTCAAAAGTGTTTGACTGGGCCCCAGCAGTCCATCCAGCCCGACCAATATACAATGCACTGTAGGGTGGTAAGGTTAAATCGCCCAGAACTAACGATTCAACTGACTTGGTCTCGTCTCCATTACAATCCAAATAAAGTGTGATGCTATCCTTTTTAATGCTTATTCCCAGCCACGTCCATTTATTTGTTATATCCGGCACCGTGAAGTCAAAAACAGCTTTCGTTTTCGCATCAGGTGCATGAGTCAAACTGATTACAGTGCCTTCAGCGACACTTCGAATCTCAAGTCCCAGAATAACATGTCCTCTTCGATAGGAAGATAAAATAGAAAACACAACACTGCGCTTAGAGCGTTTTGGTCGAATTGCTAAAGTAATGGAGAATTCGACGAAGAATTTTTTTGGGAAAATGTAGCGTGCAAAACGACCCACGTTCGCAACCGGCAGGAAGTGAAAGGCAGGTGTTGAAGAGGGTCCTTTAGTGAGGTAGACTCCAACCGGAAGTGGTTTTCCTATCGTACTCAGCAAATCAATATCCGTGAGACTGCTATCTGGAGCGCCTGCAATACAATGAACAGCGCCTGTTAATAGAGTAAATTTGCACATGACGTCATAAAAAATAAAAATCTAAAAGTATGCATCCTACAAAACTGTTTGTAACATGGTAAGTGGATATCAGTGTTATAATCTTTTACAGAATTGAAGGTTTCAGGTTTTAACGATGTTTTTGCTTCCGATTTATAAAGGTTTAAAATGTATCACGCAATAGATAATATTCGTATTCTCGGTATTGAACTGGAACTAGCGTGCAGTGGAGGCTCATGCGGGGAATCTTTTCACATGCAAATATTTAAATGCTGTAAGCTAGTTCCAGTTCAATACCGAGAATACGAATAAATTGTCTATTCGTCACGCTATTCAGATAAGCCGTGAAAATAAACAAAATTGAACCAGTTGAAAGTTATTTTTTTCATTATAGATGCTTATAAGCCGATTTAATGGCATTTATAGTGAATACAATATTTTGTTGATGAGATTTTTGGTGTAATGTAATTAAGGCTTTGAATTTTTGGCCGCAATGTTGGTGCCCGCACCAAGATGGGCCCACATTCGCTCCATACATTTCTTACTAAAAATGTCTAATACTCGTTTGCCTAAAACTCTTAACCGAAATGTTCTTACGCTTCAAAATTTGGCCCAGATGTGTAGTTTTAAACCATCTCTACAATTCCATAAACATTTTGGTATCCTAAACTGTTGTGAATTTTGATATGACGTAAGTGAAAACACTCTTTACGGACTCGGACTTTTTCACTGTTTTTTTTTTTCGGATAGATCATTCATTCTAGCTTTGTGTTTCAGAATAACTGAACCCTTTAACCCCCAAAATTTCGCTCACTTTATTTCCATGTTATATCGCCAAATGCTACTAAATAAACAACTTACTTGGATAAAACAATTCTATAGAGCAAAAAAACAACAACAAAAACAACAACAAGCTTTATTTGCATGAAATACGTGTCTCGCAGAACCTCGCGAAGCTCGAGGAAGGGTGCACCGCCGGTCGAAACTTTGGTGGCGTCTCGATTTGCGTATGAGGCTTTTCGCAGTTCCACTTTGTCTTCTTTGAAACCAAAAACGTTGGTAAAAGGTCCTTTCGATGGTTCGCGTACCGTTTACCGTCCGCCAACTTTGTTTACCATGCTCCTATAGGCTTACACAAAGTCTGACGTCATTCAAGCTTTGTTGCGCTGTTGCCAGGCAACTGCACGACATCTTCACGTATATATATATACGTGATATATATATATATATATCTAACTGGATTTGTTAAAACATAGCTCTAGAAATTGCTCTGAGATCGCTTTGTCGGGGCTTGTTTACTGTGTTGATTGTTTCTGTTATCATTATTTTTTTTTTACTACATATCCTCTTAAAATCTGCAGTAGACCGTATAGTCATGAGTTTATAAACTGGCTTTAACCCAGCAACCCCACCCCCCCCCCCCCCCCCTCCTTCCCCATCTAAGTGCAAAGATTGTCGTTACTTCCCATGATTCTCTACTATGACAGAATCAAACGTTTCGAAGCGAGCGCGCGCGCTAGAGATCAGTGGCTTTCTCTGTCGGTTATTTTCAGTAGATTTCCTTTTGGCCGCCTTGAACAAAGTTTTCCCGAGGACATCATTAAGTCCCGTGAGGGAAAAAAAGCTGGCGATTGGCACAGTCTGTCCTCGTCCTTATATCTTACTGTATTTCGTCTCTTTTGAGGCTAAACGGGTTACACTTTTGATCTCGGGCCGAGGCGAAACGGTTATGATATTGTGCGCTTTGTTCTTGGCGTCAACAAGTCTTTGGCCTCAAAAAGTAGCCTTTACGGGTCATATGTATTAAACGGCAGGCGAATTGTTGGTGAATTTTGACCCGGCCAAAGACTTAGTAACAATTTGCTTTGAAGGCAAGAGGCTTTGTGGTGCCTGTCAAACGCGAGCCTACATCCGGGAACTCGAATAAAATTACTGTGAAGGCAAATGTTTGTGGATGTTTATTTGCCAAGAGCGTGAGTTTTTTCGAGTTATTTGATGATATTTTGCTTGTGAGAAACGTGGAAAGGCTATGGGTAGTTTCCCGGAAGTTTTTCACTGCCGCAAAAGAATTTTATTGTGTGATTTCCGGCTTCGTCAAGTATGTGTTGACAAGTGATTGCTTATCAGCTACAGGTATGTCGATCGAGCTGCTTAGTATATTCTGTGCAAGGCATAAAACAGCTTCTTCTGTGTTTAGTTAAAACAATAGTGCCTTAGATAACCCATTCTGGGTTCAAGGAAGGCGAATTCTAGATATATCTTCGGCGAACGTTTTACTATGAACCGTATCGTTTGAAATACTAAAAGGTCATTATTCGTGTGCTTTCCAAATGATGTTAATTTCATTACAAATTTTTGTCACTTTTGCCGAGAGCAACTTGTCGTGAGTTGCCAGCAATTAAGATGTCATTTTAAGCCGTATCAAGATACTTTTCAATGTTTTTCATTCGCCTTAAGTGTCAAATTGTTGAAACGCACTTGAAATTTCTAGAGACACGTTTTAACAAATCCAGTTAGATATATATATACATAGAAAGAAAGAATATGGACTAGTTCAAACACATATATTTGCAACTCCGAGTTTCATGCTTATACATATATATATATATATGAATATAACTATATTTTTTTGCTCGAATTCGCGCGGCTTAGTTCCCGAGGCACGACAAATTTATTAACCTCGCTTCGCGAGGAATTAAAGTTTTGCAAAAGCATACAGAAAGTATAGAGAAAAAAAAGAATGTACTTAACTGATAACAATTTGCTTCTTAAATCAAAGCAAGATGAAATGAATTTAATTAAATGTATGTTAATAAAATAATTAGATGTGTTCATTAATTCAATAATCAATTCGTTGATAGGTAAAAACTTAATATTGGGCAATTGAAACTGCATTTTCTTGTAAAACTCATCTCTTATTGGTGAGTACTTGGGGCAGTAAAAAAGAAAGTGAGTTTCGTTTTCGATTTGATTACACCCACATATAGGGCAGATTCTATTGTCTTTAGAAACCCGGTTATATTTTTCAAGTTCAATCGAAGTTAGTGATTACTTATGCGTAGTTTAATTAAGGCCCTTCCCTCAGACATATTCCTAGTTATGTCTAGACAGCTGGAGGGTGTGTTGCCAATATGAAACATATTCTTGTTTCTTTAAACTTATAATATGTTTAACCTTGGCGGTATCTATGAAATCAGGATTAAAGTTAGTTAAATTAAAATATTCAGACATTTTCATTAGATTAGAGTGAAAGCTATTTTTCCCAGTGGAATGTAGATCGAATGACATTAGAAAAGACTCTTTAACATACGAGTCTTGGTTTTTACTTTGAATTTAAAAATGTAATTGAGGACCTTTTGGTTAATAGCAATATTTAAAGAAACCGGCTCTACATGCAATATTGGAAGCTTTACTACTTACCTCTAAGGCCCGGTTCAGACGCCGTACTTCACATGAGCCGAATTGAATTCAATGAATTAAGTTCATGTGAAGTACGGCGTCTGAATCAATTCAGAACGGCCGATCTAATTCGGGTCGGCTCAGCAATTTTTCCCGCCTGGCTCAGCCGGGAATAACGTATGTTGACCGGCTTTGATTCAGACGCCGTACTTCACATGAGCCGAATCGAATCGACTTCGGCGTCTGAATCAATTCAGCCGGGATTAATTAATTTGGGTCGGTCTAAATTCGAATTCGATTCGGCTCATGTGAAGTACGGCGTCTGAACCTGGCCTAAGTAACGTTTGCAAAATTGTAAGTGTTTTTTTTTTTTCAATCTGCGAGCTATCCCAAGTCTTAAAATCAGGTTTGGTATAAACGCCCCAAATCTCGCTATTATATGTCAAAATTGGGGAGATCATCGTACTTTACAGGCAAGAGATCATTTCAATTTGCTCAAAATCTGTGTGTGAAGCAGCAGTTTGGAAATCAGTGAAGTGCAGGATTGCAAGGATGGAAGGGAATTACAATGCATCAAATTTGATTTCGTGACAGCCGTTATTTTGTCTCTTTAGTTAACCCTTTAACCCCCAAGAGTGCCAAAAATCAAAATTCAAGAAAAATCCCAAATTATATTTTGTAAAATATTGAAAAACAAATGGTACCATGCAAAAGTACTGGCGAAGAGGTTTCATTTGAATGGTCACACCATAGGATTTCATCAACAGACTCAAAAGTTAGAACAAATGGTACCATGCAAAAGTACTGCTGAAGAGGTTTCATTTGAATGGTCACACCATAGGATTTCGTCCACAGACTTAAAAGTTAGAACTACACTACATGTCTCCATAATGGACTCTGGGAGTGAAAGGGTTAATATTTCTTTGTTTTCATCACTTTAGGCGATTACAAGATAACTAAAGCAAGCCCCTGGTCATATTAAATAATGGAAACACGATACATGATCAGCCGGACGACTGAATTTGATACGGTGATTTTCTGTGAAGGTCGCGTGATTTCCTTTTCTTTCCCTCGGAAGCCAGATTAATGTAAAAAGCTCACTCGGAACCACTTTTTACAGTATATCCTCTTTTCTTTCTTTCAATGAATAGGATATACCCCCAAAACGGCCCGAAGTCTCTTTAACACTCCCAAAACTATCCTGGGAAATAAGGATCGTATCTTGTCATCGTATGGCTTTCATAGCACGATAAGCTTCGCCACTCGTTAACCGCCTTTGGCCGACAGCTCAACAAAATAAACGCGAGAAAAGCTTCTGCTTTCGTGCTGGGTATCCTATAAGGCCGTTTAAACGACGGAAGACAATGACACGGCTCGGATCAGTAAAAATTTTAACGTAAATGACGCGTACCCAGGTTTGACCCGTGACGTTCCAGGACCACGGGCGTTTCTGACCACAGCACGCAACGAAAAGGATAAAACCTGAATTCCGTTCTAGCCACGGATTATCACGGACTGTAAACGCTAAGTTGCCGCCCCGGTTTGTTCGTTCGTTTGTTTCCTGAGAATGCACTTGACTCGAAAGCGTATTCGACAGTCACTCCAGGGTACAAATTGACTCATTTAGTCAAGGAACTCAGTCAGACAGAGTCAGTCAGTCAGACAGAGACGACAGAGGCAAGTTCACGGAGTCCTGTGACTTCCAGTTTTAAACAGCATAAAGTTCATTTCAGTTGTCTGTTATTTTAACCTTTGACTTCATTAAAATCTTTTTTTTAATTTTCGATTTGAATAGAAAAACCTGTCAAATGAATATGAGCGTTATATCTTATCTTGCAAAGAGGCGAGGATAGAGATAAGTGAAAATCAAAAGTTGTACGCAATTCTTGCAGACCCGGGTATGCAGGAATACGGTCCAGGGTTGCTAACAATATTTGGTTCTTTACTGCTTAAGGCCCGGACACACAGTTGTAACGTTGCGCGCAACAGTTGTAGAAGTAGAATCGAGTTATACTTTTGCGACGTTGCGCGCAACCAATCTCATCGTGTGACACCCCCAAAAAAAATCTTGTTGCGCGGAACGTTGCAAAAAAAGTTGTACCGTGTGTCCCGGCCTTTAGAAGTAGATAGCTAAAAATATCAATATTCCGTGTTCTTAGTTTTTGACCGCAACGTGCTCTTGCCCCGCCTCAAACCATGACAAACCATGTGCATTCTAGCCTGTTCCAGGTGTTCAGATAGTGGGGAAAGCGCAAACAGTTGGGGAAGGCGCGAAGAAAAGCGTTTTTTCGCTCGCTTTTCTTCGCGCCTTCCCCAACTATTCGCACTTTCCCCACTATCTGAACACCTGGAACAGGCCATGTGCATTCTTATGACACTTGAAGTTCGGGGCTCTTTTACTTACCTTATTGCAGAACAAACATCAAAAAGTTTTCGATCTGTTTCCAAGGTCCTAAATTCTTTAGTTCTCTTAGCTTTGAAATTCAAAATGCTACAAGCATCGCCTCTTTTACTTCTAAACTGAAAGCATTCTTTTTATCGTAAACATTTCTTTCTTTGCTTTTTCTTTCCACTTTGCGTTTTTAGCCTAACTATGCTTAAAACAAATATATATTATAATGTGACCGTACGGCCCCGCTGGCGCAATCCTACAGAAAATAGAATCGCAAGGTGACGTGAGCGGGGCCGGACGGGTTGACGTGAGCCGGTCCGGAAAAAGCCGTCCGGCCCCGCTCGAGCTCAAGCGACCTCGCACTGCACGATTTTTCTTGTACTTTCTAGTCATATTATAAAATACTTATTGACTGAGTTAGGTCGGGCCGGACGGGAAAATATTTGGCTCTCGGTCATGGCGCACGGACCTCGCTGCGCTCGGTCCGTACGCCATGACCGAGAGCCAAATATTTTCCCGTCCGGCCCTCCCACTCAGTCAATAAGTGCATAATATGTAATAAATGTTTATTGTTAGTAGTTTTGCCATTAATCTGACGTTATAAGTCTTTTAATAATTAGTTGATTATAATATATTGAGGGAGCCTATTTATTTATAAGCCCAGTGGTTTCTTTTGGGCTTCCTTGCTCTTATATTTTATATTTATTTACTGTAACTGTATACAATATAGGGCAATAAACTAAACTTGAGACTCGAAACAAAAAGCCTCCACGTTACATGCGGTGAGCAAGTATTCATGATCATGAACTTTTGTGAGGAATCTAATTTTGTTGAAGTTGTTATTGTTGTCGATAATGAAAAAGTGTCACAATTAGGGAATATTTTAATGTGCTGTTTGCTTATTTCTGTTGCACTTCGAAAAGAGGGATCTTTTTCAATGTCAGGTTTTACTGAGGGCTATTGTAACCTTCACTAATCACGGGTGACGAAAGCAATAAAGGATAGGGGATAGGAAATTTGGTTCACTTTCAGGATTAGCATTTAGTCGGATTTTCGAAAGTAGAATTGATCTGATTTTCAACTGAAGAAGATAAAACAAGTACAACTACAAGTGGGTGTCGAAAATGTAGAGGACGTAGCTACCATCGATGTCTCCCCGGTGGGGGCGGGGGGTGGGGGGGGGGGGGTGGGGGTGTACTCCCATATGTAAGCTATATCGACGCAAAAGTTCCAGCTCCTTTTGGAAACAGTGGGCTTCGCGTTCTTTTAAACAAGAAAAAAAATTGTCGGCTTTTAACATGCACGCGACCAATAAACATGAACTTTACTGATAATATTAATATTTATAACTTGCATGTTAACATGAAAACATAAAGGCCTGACACATCATCCCATGACCGGCAGGTCGCTGAATTCACAACATTCTTTCAAGCAAGAAAAAAATGTCTTTTAACATATCACCGCGATGTTAAACAACTGTGTAAACATGCATGAAACATTTAAAGGACTAGATCAGGCTATTTTGAGGAAGGTCATTTGTGTTTGAGTCTTTTGCAGTGTGAGTAGTAATGAAAGCTGTCGAGCAGCACTTTCATGCGTAGTACGTACTGTAGAAGGTGCTTGAGTTTGTGGGTGAAATCCTCAACTGTGACTATTTATAATTAGATGGAAGGTATTGAGCAGTACTTTCGCGTGTCATGTATTTCAACAAGGCGCTTGTAACGTTTGAATTTGTGCCCAATGACATGTACCTATAGAATGTAGCTTAATCCCAAAACACGTTTCTGCCAATTTCATGTACAAGCGGGATTAAACGTCAAGTCATGCGATACAGTAATTCAAATGAAAGCCACTGATTCCTGTGATACTGTTTATTATGCTGTACAAGGTGGTTCTAACTGTGGATGAAATACTAAAGTGTGACCATTCAAATGAAAGCTGTTGCACTGTGCAGTACTTTCCTGTGGTGCTGTTTATTATGCTGTAGAAGATGGTTCGAACTTTTGAATCTGTGGATGAAATCCAGGGTCACCATTCAAATGAAAGCTATTGAGCAGTGCTTTCCTGTGGTGCTGTTTATTATGCCGTACAAGATGGTTCGAACTTTTGAATCCGTGGTCGAAATCCCGAAGTGTAACCATTCAAATGAAAGCTACTGAGCAGTACTTTCCTGTGGTGCTGTTTATTACGTATGCTGTACAAGGTGGTTCTAACTTTTGAGTCTGTGAATAATCCAAAAGTGTGACCATTCAAATGAAAGCTACTGAGCAGTACTTTCCTGGATACTGTTTATTATGCTGTACAAGGTGGTTTACTATTACTATTACTATTACTATTACTATTACTATTACTATTACTATTACTATTACTATTACTATTACTATTACTATTACTATTACTATTACTATTACTATTACTATTACTATTACTATTACTATTATTAATATGATCTTATCCCGGCCGGCTCTTAATCGGCTAACACTCCCTGAATCAATTATGTGATGCATTTCTAACTTTTGAGTCTTTCAACGAAACCCTATGGTGTGACCATTCAAATGAAACCTCTTCAGCAGTACTTTTGCGTGGTACTATTTGTTCTAACTTTTGAGTCTGTGGATGAAATCTTATGGTGTGACCATTCAATTGAAACCTCTTCAGCAGTACTTTTGCATGGTACCATTTGTTCTAACTTTTGAGTCTGATGATGAAATCCTATGGTGTGACCATTCAAATGAAACCTCTTCGGCAGTACTTTTACATTTACATTTACCAAAATGAGAGCAGTCCCTCTCTTCGAGGCTAATGTGCTCTGGTCGCGGTCAAGTTCTTAAAGTTCTTAATGCGTCAGCTGACAAACCCCACTCTTAAAAGAGTTAATATTAGGAGCTGTAGCCAACATGGCAGGCAAATTTTCCCATTGTTTTATCGTACCAAATGTTGTATCGTACCAAATGTTTTTCAGTTTTTTTACAAAATGTAATTTTGGATTTTTCTTGAGTTTTTTTCATTTTTAGCACTCTGGGAGTATCCTGCAAGCCAACTCTCTTGAAAAACTGAAAAAAATATCCTGCAATTGCGAAATCCTGACTTGAAGCTTTGTTTCTTTTTTCGCAAAAAGAAATTCCTGCAACAACACAGCAAAAGAGAAAGAAGTCTAACAGTTCGCCCCTTACAACTCAGCTGTGGTTTCTGCTCCCAACACTTTGTCATATCGCAACATCTCCATAAGTATTAAAAGGGTAAATAACGTTGAATTTTCATTGAGGCATACACTATATAAAATCACAAAGGTCAAATTTATATCGTAGTGCACACCAATTAATGGGATCGATGGAATTATTGGAATAAGCTTAGATAAAAGGGTCCATTTCCTACCGTCTCCTTTACGCGGTTTGAGGAGGAGAAACCGGCGCCGAAGAGTTTTCTGTCGTCGCAAAGTTTAATGTTACTCAACTTTTCTCAAGTTTTTTGCGCTTCGCTTGTTTGTCTGTTCACACTTTTTGCCAAATGAATTTTACGAATGTTGAGCTACTAAACAAAAACAGAAGTCATGTATCTCTTTAAATATCAGCGGTGGTTGTCGCGTTCGTCAAGTTATCATTATATTATCTACCGAAGATTCGCCAAGTATTTCGGCAGTTTCAAAGTTTCAATTCGCGAATATGTCGTGTCATCCATGCATGCATTAAAAATGTTTAAACAAAGTTATATTCCTGTAGATTCTTAAAGGGGAAGTATCACGGGGATTTGGTGTCATTTTAAAAAGCAAAAAAATGATATTGTATGATCAGAAACCGAAAAATAAAGCTCCAATGGTATGATAAATTATCACAAAATATATCAAAACTGTCGATGAGTGTCTAGTCATTGACGGACTGGGTCTCAATGAATTGCAACTTGAAAAACATTAGCCTAATTTTTTTCAAGTTGCCACATTTTCGTCTTCAAATGGGCTAGAACAGACTATAATTTGTTCCTCTTTCAAGAAATTGGCTGATTTCACTCTTGGTGTTTTAGCATTATTTTATAAATAAGCTCAGGTGTTGTGAAATGGATTTGGCCAAAAACCATCAAAATTCCCGTGATACTTCCCCTTTAATTCGAGTTTTATACTGTACGCGTTGTATCACAAATTATCTAACTTGTTCCCACGAGGAGAATGTAACAGCAACATTTATTATAAATAAGCACGTCTAAATTACTCATCAATCCAACAGATGTTTACTTTACTCAAAAGGAAATAGAAAGTCAGAAAATAATTTATACTAATAACGTTAAACGAGACTGCAAGAAAGTTAAATCGTTTTACTAGAGATCGAAAAAAGCTACGAACAAACCCTTTTGCGAAACAGATACATAACGGTTGTTTGTCGCGATTAAAATCAGCTATGTATAGTAACTATGTGGCATAGCTAAGGCATTCTGGAAAACTAATTATTTCCTATCTGAATTAGATAACGGCCGTTTGGAGAACCAACCATTGTTTAATACTAAACCACGGTGTATTGCACGTATCAGTGACGTATGTATTGTAGCTTATTGTATGCACTTTTTACCGTATGCGTTTTCGCTCGGAAACTTGATACCATATGTACCACTAATAGGCTCCAAAATTAAATACAGCTTAGAAGATAAAACCCCACACCTTCTGCATAAACCTCTGTCTAGAAAATACCAAACTTACGCAGCCAGAGAACAAATGTAGCAAATGTTCAGTCTAAAATCGATGATTTCTTTAAAAAAAAAAAACAGGAAAACGAAATGGTCAACATTTCATTTCATTTCTTCTTCTCTGAGAAGGTACAGCTTTGTTTCATGACTTTAGTTTGATCTGTCGAGTTTCTTTCGTGAGCTTGTTTCAGACTTAACCTTTATACACTCTAACCTGCTTCCGGTTGAAAAGACAAACTGCCGACAAGAGGATTCGAAGTTTTTAATTTATAAACATCTCACAGACATAAACTGACGGTGGAACAACGCAAAGTTGTCCGTCTTAAAATCAGGATAATATAAACAAAATATGCATTTTTTTCTAGAAAATCTTTAAACTTTACAAATGGCATTTACAAACTAGCAAGTAAAGACTCTTAAAAATTGGCAAACAAAAATCAAAGATAAGTATTCAGACTGATAATCAAGTAAATAAGGATGATAACAAGACCAGTCAACACCGTGCAATAAATCAGTATATGCACAGTCGAACCTCTCTACAACGTAACGATCAGTCAACCACTGAACGGGACATACATTACTGGTGTTGTAAAAAGGACAGTTATTAAAAGTTAATTGATCGACGACCTAGTCCAAAAACAAACAATAAAGTTTCTGTAAAGAGGTGGTCGTTCGTGGCTTTGCAAAGAACACCGCAAACTCACGATAGCAATTTATAATAACCTCTATAAAAGGTACCAGAACAAGGATATTACCGACATTTTTCGTTGTGACTTCCAAAATGCCGGCGATAACCTCTTTCCTTGTAAAGTCAAACCATGAGACGTTTCGCATGTTTTTAACTTTTGAGTTGATGCATATGAACTTCGGTTGAAGTATGACTATGACAGTGTTGGTCGATCAGTGTTTCCTTGTGGTATCGTATGTTTTTCTTATTTTCAAGTGCAATTTCAGAAAAATTGATAACTTTTCACTTTGTCATCTCGTCTTGGAACTAAATAGTTTGAATGAAAGATTCTCAACTTACGTTTTAGGCGCCCCAGACGCGGAGGCCGAACTGGAACCTGTGGAACTTGTGACTCAACATCGAGAATTCCCCAAAACCAAACGTAACTGCATAAGATGAGCGAAAGGAGAAGGTTCGTCGAGTCATACTTCCATCCTACGAGTCTCATTTTTCATTCTGATCTCCAGAACACATGCCCCAAATCTGAAATTTCTGGTGCAGACTGACGAGAAATTACCAAGGGCACGACGACATGGGCAATGGATATTCGATACGATACAATGACTCCTCTGCCGCTCCCCCCTAAACAATTACTTGGGAATAGGATTGCTTCTAAGGTCGGCTGATCCGACTAATCCTCGCTGCAAATTCCGTGTATAACTGAACTTTGAAGGACTATTTTTTTAAATCGTGTGCATCGCTTACCCCCTGCTAATCAAACGCTACTAAACTCCTAGCTGTCTTTTTTTCTTTAGAAATAGAAATGAAGTTATTAGATAGTGACAGATGTTTTTAGAGTGAGACAGGTTGGTGTTTTTCAAAGGTAAAAGAACCGCAAGATTAACATCTTCTCAAAATAGAGAGATACACTCTTCAAAAACAATCTGTTATTCACATATTTCAAACCAAAGATAACGAAAAGTTCTGCCTTGGAGGGAAGGAATTGCTTTGTTTCGCTCAGGCACAGAACACATCAGAATCGAGATCAGAAGCACCAAGAAAGTGAAACAAGTGTAAATTAATTTTAAGTAATTAGCTTTGTATTAAACTTCATGATGACATAAGAGTTCCTTGGCGTAACAGGAAGATTAAATACCATTTAGCACTTTTCTGTAAAAGTCAAGCTGAGGTTCTGACCGTAAGAGAAATCCTTAATTGTGGCCATTCATACAAATGCTATTGAGCCATGAATACATCCCAGCAGTGCTATTTGTTTTTCGCGTTTCTTGTGAAGATGCAATGAACACTGAATGAAGCATGCCAAATGTAAAGTAAAGCATGCATGATAATCGTCAAATGTGAAGGCTTGTGAGCATATCAGTGAATGCTATCAGAACAGGCGTCATATTCGTGTTATCAACAGGCAATTGAACTGTCTCTGAGCACGAGAATATGAGACAAATGTTTAATCAGAATTTAGAAATGCGGGAGGTCTGTTTTAAATTTTACTTTGATAACAGTTTTAAAGACATCTGCGGTAACTTGTTTATGTTACGAATGTTTATTTGTTTACGTTCAATACACTTGTAGAACAAGCATAGCACGGTTAGTGGCTTGTTAGTCACTTGATGGAAAAATCAGAACAGCGCGGAGATTTCAATCCGCAGGTCAGACCCTAAACAAATAAACAGAAAATTCCGGATGGAAATGCGGTTGAAAAATGTTCAGGAAATGTGGGTTGTCTGTTCGATAGATGACCGTGCAGTTACAATGTACAGGTTTACAATTACAATTACACGTTTACGTTTGTCGTGCATTCATACCTTTCCTTACAATTGCAGGGTTCATAGTTTCTTTTACATAAAAAATACAAGGACTTGTCAAGGACTTTCAAAGACATTACAAATTTAGCTCGCGTGCAGAAGTCTCTTATTTCGTTCTTTCGTCTGAAAGCCGTTCCTTATCTGACGAAGTAAGGCAGCACTCATGCTATAAAAAATTGCCCTTGGTATGAAACGTCCCAAATATTGTTTTTTTTTTTTATTCTTTCTTTCAACATTTCACGTGAACCATGACCCACTGAAAGACCACTAAAAGAACATTCAAGAATTTTCAATACTTTGAATTCTGAACTCGTGGATTTCTTGACATCTACTAGGAAGTTATAACCTTTTACAGCTCCACAGAAACGTGCTGTTCAACACCTTTGCATTTGAATGGTCACACTCTAGGATTTTATCCAAAGACTGACTTGGAAGTTAAACTGAACCACCTTGTACAGCATAATAAAGAGTACCTCAAGAAAGTGCTGCTCGATGGCTTTCATTTGAATGGTCATACTTTAGGATTTCATCCACAGACTCAAGAGTTAGAACCACCTTGTACAGCATAATAAACAGTACCACAGGAATGTACTGCTCAGTAGCTTTCATTTTCGTGGTCACACTTTAGGGTTTCATTCACAGACACTAACGTTTCAACCGACATGCACATTACACGACTAACGACTCGAGGTTTACCATGGCAGTGGGGACTTTAACTTTTAATTGAACTTTTATCTGCAATGTCGCTGGGTTAAATGATAAGCACTTGAAGGACAACTGTCAGACAGTCAGTGAAGAGATCGGCGATTGTAGTCAGTAGTTGTAGTTGTGGTTCACACTCAATTTTTGCAGTTTAACTGGACAGCTTACACAGACACGCACTACACGATTCGAAGTTAACAGGTTAATTAACTTTCATGTACCCTTTTAGCTGTGTGACTAGCAGTAAATATTAAGCAGTTGAAAAACAACTGCCAGACAATAAAGAGATGCCATTTAGCAGATAATTTGAGCGGTTCATACCTATATCGGCCAAATTTACAGCCAGCAATGTATGGAACTTAATTTGTTTCATTCCGTTTAGGCATTGTGCTTCTATCATTGGATTTAGTCTCCAGTGGATAAAGTGGTTAGTTAAGCCCCAAAGTCAAAACACGAATTCTCCTTACTGATCCCCATACATTTCTTATAACACAAATTGGGAGAAATTGTTAAAGGATTTAGAGAATTCATCTCGGGTGATCATTATCTGAATTCTTATCACCTCTCTACTTAGTAATTAATGCATGATACTACAAGGAGCAATT
>JAJLRJ010000014.1:23203008-23250508 GCA_024195265.1 Dendrophyllia cribrosa | reverse complement strand
CATCGTCATCATCGTCATCATCGTCATCATCGTCATCATCGTCATCGTCATCGTCATCGTCATCGTCATCGTCATCGTCATCGTCATCGTCGTCGTCGTCGTCATCGTCATCGTCATCGTCATCGTCATCGTCATCGTCATCGTCATCATTAAAAACAGCAGTGGTGTCAAGTCACCAATAGTGCAAGCAAGAAGCAAGAACATCAAACATCTAAGGTAGGGACGACCGACTCGAGAATTAACCTGGAAAAAATTCAGTGGAAAGAGCCCTACATCGGCTCTCGCAACACGAGAAATTTTTACAATCATTGCTCCGAAAGATTACGCGGTTTGCTGAGAGTGGTTTTGAATTTTCTGGTCGGGCTAAATAATCGTTTCGAAAACTCAATGACAGTTGCCTTCTGGTATCAGTACGAACTCTACGCGTACTTTTAGCCAATCGGCCGCAAAACTACAAGCAATTGCAATCATAACTTACACTACCGCGGTTTTCCCTAATACTATTTGGGTGTTTCTGATTAGATCTCTGTATGGTCCATTGTATGACCCTGATATGCTTTGCTTGGCCTTGCTGGACTTCCAGCAGTCTCTTTTCCTTTAACCCTTTCACTCCCAGTAGTGCCAAACATCAAAATTCAAGAAAAATCCCAAATTTCATTTTGTAAAATATCACAAAACAAATGGTACCATGCAAAAGTACTGCCGAAGAGGTTTCATTTGAATGGTCACACCATAGGTTTTCGTCCACAGAATCAAAAGTTAGAACAACAATACATGTCTCCATAATTGACTCTGGGAGTGAAAGGGTTAAGGTGCGTTCGACTGCCCTTCTTCCAGAATAAGAAAACACTGAATGATCCTTAAAAATGTCTAAAATAGGCAAATTGCAGTCACACTAGAATGTAAATTGAATTTCGTGTGCCAGAAATAGTTATCAGACAAAACATTGGAATTGTGTCTTAAAATGTGATGTGATATCCTCTAAATCTATTAGATTATCCTTACACTGAAATATGGCCAGTCAAACGCACCCTTAAAAGATAGTAAGGAAATAAGAGACGTCTTATAGTGGAGGCGCGGTGGTCTAGTGGTTAGCGCGTGGTTAGCGCGTCGTACTTTCAACCTGAGGTCGGTGGTTCCAGCCTGGTCTCTGCCGTCGTGTTGACACTTCCTTAAACAAGAAAAGTTCCTCCACGTTGTCTCTCTCCACACAGGTGTATAAATGAGTACCGGCGATATAATACTGGGGGTCCTCTTGCGATGGACTAGCATCCCATCCAAGGGGAGTGGTAACACTCGCAGTCGCTTCATGCTACAGAAACCGGGTTAAGCTTTGACAGTTGTGACCCATTAGGCTTTGAAGACCTACAGACGCACCCTTAAACGATAGTGGAGCTACAAGCATATGGTCTCCCGGGTGTAGCAAACGAAATAGGAGACGTTTGCGTGCAGACTACAAGCGTAACGCAAATGGGCGCTAAAACTTGCCCGGCGTGTAGAAGCTCGTTATGTGCCAGGGGTGTGAGCTTGTCACGAAAAACACTCCATACCTTTTTATGCTATACGGCTTACTTTAAAGAAAAGGGGCACTGCTCTTTATCAAGACGTTCACGTCCTATTTAAGAAAATACAAAATGATACCACACTCACCTCTTTCTTCACATTTCCATCCATATGTGCCATCCACTTCAAGCACGAAGTAACATAAATCGGGCTTCAATGGGCCATCTATGAAAGAGAATACGATATTAAAATACAAAATATCTAATTGCAGTCCCTCCGCTGAAAATCGTGCAAGATATGCCCTCTTCGCTGACTCGTAACCAATCATTACTATATAGTTAGAAAAAAAAGAAATGTTGGGAGAGGGGAGTTGAAGCAAAATAAATTACCGTATTTCCTCGAATAATAGCCGGGGGCGATTATTTTTTCGCACCAGAAGGGGGCGATTATTCGAGGGAGGCGATTAATAATGGTAATAGGACGAAGTGGAGTCCAATTCGGTCTGTAATCATACGAGTGATAAACAATCACGAGTATGATTACAGACAGAATTGGACGACACGAAGTCCTGTTACCAATTAATCATAACTATAACAAAATTTGAGGATAAAACGTTAATGGTTACACGTTTTGGTGATTAAAAACATAACAATTGAGTGTGTTTTTGACCGAGATACACGCACGGTAAAAGGATAGCGCGCGCAAATGACGCGTACTGACCAATTACATCGTCCAATTACAAGCATGACGCGTAAACTGTTCTATTAATGCTCTAATCGGGCCTGCTGATAACCAATCAGATTCGAGAATTTTGTTATAGTTTTGATTATTTCAAATATTGCTCACTGGAAGTCGTGCCCTAAATATTTTGTTTTATTATCCCATTAAATAAAAAAATAATCACATCAAATAAACTGAACATGGGCTTTTTAAGTGTTCCAAATTTGGTTCCTTGATTTGTTGTCCAAGGTGTCAATTTTTAACATGACAGGGAGGGGATAAAAGAAAGGGAAGATGGCGAGAGGGTGGGGGGAGGGAGCGATTATTCAAGGGAGGCGATTATTTTAAATATTTCCGTCAAAGGGGGGGGGGGGGAGGATTATTCGAGAGAGGCAATTAATCGAGGGACGGCTGTTATTCGAGGAAATACGGTATGCGACGAATGGAGCATTCTGGGACGGGAAGTTTAAATTTTTCTCAGTCTGTCTCAAAACTCCCCGCGCGCCAGGTAATTTATCTCCTTCAGCAAAAATAGTTTGCAAAAAAGTATCGTTTTCAATGTTTTTTTTTTTCTAATCAAAAAATTATTACCGACCGAATACGAGTCGTCCCCTCCCGAATAGATCCCCCAAAAACTGTATATATCAGTCGGACGGGAATAATCATTTGCAAAATAACCATTCGCAGAATCATTATGTTTCCCTTTCCTGCGAGCAATGGTGGTTTTTACCAGTCTTTCATATTCTTGTAAATTGATTAGCTTAATGTAATTAGTAATGTTTTTAAGGTTAGAGCGGTTTTCAATTAAATGTCAAAAGTAATTTGGTGATTGCTTTGGTTTTGCATTGCTACGCTTTGTGATTGGCTAAAAAATCTTGCGCCACTTTATTAACCAATCAGAGGTAAAACCAAAACCAATCGTGACTTGCTCGCACGCGTTTTCCCGCGCTTGGCCCCGGCTACATGAATTTGCTACGAGTTCTGATTGGTTCATTGGATTGTCTGCGTCTGTTGTGATTGGCCAAAGTAATTACCGAGTAATTACTTTGGTTTTGGTTTTACTACACTTACTACTACGTTATATCAGTTATATATATGTTTTTTTTTTCTCAGTCCTATTGGTCCGCGAGGGGAGGCGTGAAGAGCCGATCAGTTTCCGCGCGAGCAACTGCGGGCGCATATATTCTCGCTCTCTGTATTTAGTTCGCTCCAGTTCTTTCGGTGAATTCGCGCAAAAATACAGACTGTTTTGTAGTCTAGTCTAAAAACGGGTATCGATTTAGCGGACAGGTCTTAAAATATAGGTATCGATTTAGGGGTCAGGTTTGAATTCGAGAAGTACACCCTGGCCTGGAGTTAAAATGTTGCCGGTGTAATAGTCGGCTAACCCCCTTACCGCCCCCTTTCCCCAACCCCCGGGGGGTACTCCCATATATGAGCTATATAGGTATGTGCCGCTGTGAAGGGTATGGTTTTCAGGCAATTTAGTCTGGGATAGGGTATAGTAATCAGAGATTTTTGGTCTAGAATAGGGTATCATTTTCCGCGAAACTGATCAGTTGCGTGAACAATTTAGGCTAGACAAGGTTTACTGGCAAATGACATTTATACTCGGTACGGCGGGCAGTACGGCATTTTTACTGACCCCTGTTAACTAATAACTGTGATGGTGAACGAGTTTCTGGAAAATAGCGAGTCTGGAATAGGTCTAGGATAGGGTTGGGGTTTTCGGTGTTTAGTCTAGAATAGAGTTGCAAAATGCAGCTAAAATGGTCTAGTGTAGGTTTAGGGTCTCAGAGTGCTCCCCCCCGGGCACCACCCAGCCTACCCCACATATCCCAGGTGGTTTACACGAAAGTTCGTTGCAACAAAATATGTTTGCTTGTCAACATGTTTTCATACACTAGTGTTGGATAAGTGTGATCTTATCTGCTAATTCTAGCAAATTCTTTCGCCAATATTATCCACAGTAAAAAACAAAATGTCGAATATAGCTTTTGCACGCATAGTCATACCACTAGTTAAGATAAGATAATAGTTTATTTACTCATTATTTTTTTACAACTATATTTTAAAAGTACCTACACACATTTTATTAGCTAAGTACTGATAATTTAAATAGTCAATATAATTTTGAGCCTGGGAGCTAAAATTAACTGGTGAGTTTTCTAGTTAGCCCCCAGCCATAGTTTGCTAAACATTTACAGCAGGTGAAAGAATTAAAACAAGTGAAAATATTTACTGTGAAATAATTTAATCACTGTTACGTTATTAAACCTTAAACTGAAATGTAATGTGGCGCTGTTGTCCTGTATAAGGCCGTGGTTCTAACTTTTGAGCCTGTAAATAAAATTCCTACAGTATGGCTATTCAAAATCTTCAAAATTACTGAGTGCTCTTGTCTGTCGTGAAGATTAGATTGATGACGGATCGATTCTTGCATTCAATTTGTTCTGGAACGTCGATAAATTGCTGCCTATAATATTGTATTACGCATCTTGAAAGACGACTGCTAGTGATGAATGTGAACCAATTCCAAAGAGATACCCTATTTAGGTAGTGAAATTGTATATACCCTGTTGAAGACAAACGACTATTTCAACAATACCCTAGTGGACCGATACGTCTCCGTTAACGCTAAATATGCACCCTTAGCCTGCAGTGCAAGCGTTTCTTGGTAGGCGAGTGCTGAATGTTAAAACGTGTTTAGTGTTTGGTCACCATATTGAGTTTGCTGGGAGGAGTGTCTTCCAGGCCTTCAAGAGGGTAGTGCCTTCCAGCCCGACTTCCACCCCCTTGGTCGCGTCTTTTGACTCGCCTTGAATCAATCCGCGGTTTAACTCAGCTCGTTCGACCCCAAAATACGCCTGCTTTGCAGAGTACCCCTCTCGATCTCATGCATTCCGCGCGGGAGAATTTAAAATTCCTACTTTTGAATAAGAAGCAAAGAACCGCGAACGAAAATAATTGACGTTCGCGCTAGTTTTTCTATCTTTTTGCTGCTACACCTTGCTGACGAGACCCAACCAGGTCGAAACAGTTGTCCACGGTTGCATTTTGGCTTTCAGTTTGGGCTCTATCATGTCGTTGTCGCGTTAAATGTTCTACGTAGTATCAGCCTTGCTCTATACTTTGATTGTCTTACTTTTGAGTCTGTGAACGAAATGCTAACGTTTAAACTACGAGAACTATGGAGCAGTACGTTCCTTTAGTGCTGTTGTTGTTTGACTTGTTTGTTTGTTTATTTATTTTTCACTATTTTAAGAAGGATTTTTATCAGTTTTAAACCACAATTGCACCGTAGTATGAATACGCCCAATTGGTATCAAGTTCCTTTTTCCCTGAGCTAGAGGAAAACAGCGAAGACGTTTTTAGCAAGTCAGTGCAATTAAGCGGGGATATAAGACTGAGCATTAATATCCTGCGATAAATGCTCAACAAATCGTCTGGCAAAATTAGAAAGAAGTTGAAATTTAGTCTGCACGCAGAAGGCGAGCGACTGAGCACAAGCTGGTTGAACTGATTTTAATCAAAGTTATATGCTGATAATCGAACTTTTCATAAAGCTTAAGTCATTGACATTAATCAAATCGTTTGAACAATCTATTAAAAAACAATTATTATCAGTAAAGCCTACATATGTTTATCATGTTATGTCCTCTCACTAATGTTAAAATGTCTAAAACAAAAGTCCATCCTACATGTTTGAAATTTTTGGCACTTTAAATCGGTCTCGAATAGTCTTAATTTTGACCGCAAACTGAATGAAAAGCAATAACTACAGTAAGCAAAAGTCCAGGATAGCTGACATATCTGATATATATCGGATGACTTTTGGCGAAATGTTATCACTTCTATTTGTATATTATGGATCAGTTCGTCCATGATTCGTTGATGACTCAAAATGTATTGAATCCGGGTACTACAAGAAAAGACCAAGATACGTTTTCGGTAATGTTAGAAGCATTTCCTAACTTGGTGAAATAATAAGAGTCAAATCCCGTGCAATAATTCGAACCCTCAAGTTCGAGCCAGTGGAACGGAAAAGTACTAAGGCAGCATTGTTCTGCAGTTGTACTAGAAACCGATAAAGTAGGATCGCAACCGTAGACAGCTGTTCCGAAACAGCTGTCCACGGTTGCGATCCTACTTTATCGGTTTCTGTCCTAACTTGGTGAAATAATAAGAGTCAAATCCCGTGCAATAATTCGAACCCTCAAGTTCGAGCCAGTGGAACGGAAAAGTACTAAGGCAGCATTGTTCTGCAGTTGTACTAGAAACCGATAAAGTAGGATCGCAACCGTAGACAGCTGTTCCGAAACAGCTGTCCACGGTTGCGATCCTACTTTATCGGTTTCTGTCGTAATGGTGTCTCGCAGACTACATTTTTACGTAGTCAGATCAGCCCTGCAGTTCGTTGTATGTTTGTTCATTGTTTGGCTGGTTAGGTCTCTCACAGATCCTACTTATACCGTTAGCAGCATTATCGTTTGCGGTTCATTGCAGATTTTACTATTATTTTAAATCTAGACTATGAAAAGGCATTTGGTCTGCAAAAACAGCCTTTAGTCATCAAAAGAGCTCAATTATATGAAATTAAAGGTATATCTAGGTTAGGATTGTACCAAACAAATGTGAACGACATGAGTTTGCTAGAGATATTTATTTGATAAGAAGACGGTAGAAACAAAATCGTGATGTCGTGGACTAGAATCTCTAATTCGATCCGATGATAATGTCGACCACACCTGTAAATGTCCGTTTTCGTGTGACCATTCAAATGAAATCTTTTCGACAGTACTGTTGCATAGTACCATTACAAAATGAAATTTGGGATTTTCTTATTTTTTTTAATTTTGGCACTTTTGAAAACGAACGTAAACGCACAATGACAGGGCAGATGGCTCTCTTTACAAACACCACAAAATAAGAGCGATCTATTCTGGCCTGCACGCAAACACACACCGCTATCATTTCTGGCATTGCGCCCTTTGATAATTGTTAAAAGCATTGATCCGGATATCAGGAACCAAAGCCGTTTTGAGGATGTTAACACCTGTACAGATAAGTGGGATAGATAGCATTGATGCATGCAAACGATACACGAAATAGTACAAGCCTGTGGATGAAACCCGGCGAGGTGGTGGTGGGGGGAGGGGGGGGGGGGGGGGGGGGGGGGATGCCACATAAAAATGATGGGGGTGCTTGTGGGAAATTTTCGAAAAACACCCTTAACGGTACCACAATCTCTTTTGATGGACGTGGTCCAAATAGATTTTTACCTCTAAAAGGTACCATTTCTAAAACAACACATGTCATATTCTTAAAAAGAACCGCGATAATTCTTACCCGGGTAGTCATTTTAGATTTTACCATCCTAAGCGGTACTAATCTACAAGTTGAGGTGCGGCGAGCACCCCCGTAATTTTCAATGGGATCCCCCATTAGGAGAAACCATTCAAATGAAAGCTATTACGTAGCACTTTCGATTCCTAAGCTGACGCTCTCTTATCTGATCATTTGATGTTCCCCTGGCGTGCACGTGCGCAAGTTTCTCTAGAAGGGCTAACCCCTACCACTTTTTAAATTAGAAATTCTAGAAACCTTGATAAACATGAAAGTTTGTACTCTCGCACTACTTTAGAAGCTATCTTAGAGATAAGGGATTAAGTGGCCGGGACACCCGCTTTGGGCATTTGATCAAGAACGTCCGCGTCCCAAAGACGCTTTCAGGAGCATTGAACAGAGGCGGCTTGCAGGGTTTGCGTGAGCTTGTTTAGAAGCATTCAAACTGATATTTCTCCTTCCCCTTTAATATCTTTTCATGGCGAAGACAGGTTGCGAAAATTAACAAAGTGTATAATAAAGCTTGTCTTGCTGCTTGTAGATAAAGCCAATTCTCTTTGGTAGTGAGTGATAAGAGACGGCTGTCGTGTAATTGACCGCCGCCCTTTACTAAGAGTGCCAAAAATCAAAATTCAAGAAAAATCCCAAATTTCATTTTGTAAAATATTAAAAAACAAATGGTACCATGCAAAAGTACTGCTGAAGAGGTTTCATTTGAGTGTCATACCATAGGATTTCGTCAATAGACTCAAAAGTTAGAACTACACTACATGTCTCCATAATTGACTCTGAGCGTGAAAGGGTTTAGGCTCGACCCGAGGGTGTCCCCCGCTCTTTGAGCCGAGAACAAACGAGAAAGGCAAGAGCTGCAGACTAATTTTCTCTTGCGTTTGACGGTCAGTTCAGCGAACTGAAATCTTCTACAATTTTCATCAGAGTAAAATTAACGAGCTTTATCCTTCTACTCCCTTTTGTCCGCTATTTTGATCCTCGTCATGATACGCTTTCAATAACCAAAAACAAATAATCAAGATTTTGTGCGGAGCTTATCGTTAAAAAAGCACCAAACACTCGCAGAGAACTTGTTAGCCTTCCAACACACTCTTTTGTGATTACAAGCAAAATACTAAGTTGATTACCTTTACCAAGTGTTGACTAAGTTTACTCCTTGTCACTCTAACAACTTGTAAAACACTCGTTGCCTTGGTCAGTATTCTGTTTGCCTAGGATCAAACTCTTTCTTCATTGCTAATAAAAAAATTGTTCAGTGTCATTGAATGATGTTACAAGGGAAACCGTAGGTGAATATTGATAAACATTCTTGGTTGGAAGCCGTTTCTTACTCCTTAGCTCAGTTTTTGCAGAAAGTCAAAGCATTCAATTCAAATGTTATGACCATTTCACTCCCAGAGTCAATTATGGAGACATGTAGTGTAGTCAGTCTAACTTTTAAGTCTGTGGACTAAATCCTATGGTATGACCATTCAAATGAAACCTCTTTGGCAGTACTTTTGCATGGTACCATTTGTTTTTCAAAATTTTACAACACGAATTTGGGATGTTTATTTCTTGAGTTTTTAAAAGATGTTTTATTGCACTTCCCGAAACGTACCCTATTATTGCAAAATGCCTGGCTACTAATATAATATTGTTCTGCACTGTAAATGACATGTCTGTTGAGCTACAGTATTATGCTTGTCATCGCAAAAACATATATAAGGCAAACATAGGAAAAAACACAATTTATTAGGCGCCAAGCGTTTGACTTCTACGGTGTCAAGAGCTTTTATCGCCCACGATATGAAAGCTCCGCAAAAATGTGAATTATTTACTGTTAGAACTGATTTTCATCACCGGAAAGGGTCATTTTGTAAAAAGTTCAAATTCTTAGCTTGCTTGAAGGGGCTATTTTATAGAAATTTTGCTTAAACATTTGGCAAACTGAGACATGAATAGTAAGGGCATAATAGTATCTATTTATTGGTTAAACCAAACAAATCTCGGTTTTAGGAAAAACAATATCTTAAAACTTCAAGAAAGGTTTCATATTTTTCAGTTCTTGCTTACGAGATATGATTAATTTTAGTGACAACCTGGTGAAATCGAAAATACATAGCGGCCAACTTTCCTGCTGAGCTATAAAGTAGAGTACAAGAAAAAAAACGTCTATGAAAAAACAACGATTTTATCACAAATGTCTTTTTTATTTACTTAGCAAACATTTTAACAACTGTGTCGACATGCATGGGATTCCGATGCAAAACGCTTTGTGAATAAAATATCTCAATCAGATCTTATTTTTGACAAGGCGATTTTTTAATTTTCACCGAACAGCAATGTTTCTCGAGCTGGCGCTATTTGGAACTCTGTGAAATTCTGACAAATGCAGATCTTTTTCATCACTGATCAACCTTCGCTTGGTACAAAATACCATTCAAATACTTCCGATGGAGAGTTTAATAAATGAAAATATTTACACTGACATTCTTCCCGATTAATTACCTCTTTGAGGATTTTCCACAAACGATGCCGCAGAGATAAACAGTTGTACAAAATCAATAGAAATGCCACATACAGATTCCGTTAAGAAGCCATTTAATTAACGGCCAAAATTTATTTTAGGAATTGGAAAACTCGTTGGCACATAATTAAGAAGTACTTTGTATAAATGAACAACTGTCCTTTCAAAAGAACTATGCTCATAACCCTTTCGGTTTCAACAACTTTAAGAGGGGGTGTGCTCTTTGGACTTTGGAGTGGGGTGACCAACCTTGGAACTAGTAAAGAAAATCGCTAAAGACTTCTGCAAGATGGTTACTAAAGGAAGATGATCAGCACACATACGTGAGATTTAAAATACAGAGTTTAAACTGAGAACTGATATCAAATAGGATGGGATTCGATCCACACCGACCGGGCTCTTCTCAAAATTTTATCTGGGAATCCCCTCCGGGGGGTGCATACCCATTTACCTTATATGGGGCTGGGAACACCCCTCTCCCCTTGTAATTAATGGGACTGAACAAAAACTGACAATTTACGCAAGACTCAATAAATTTTGTAAACTGTGAAACAGCTGTCATCTTTAATAGTAGAACGCGCGGTGACAGCAAAACAGCAAAACACCGATATTCACAAGAACATTCGTCGTGGGGCCACCTTCGTGAACCGTCACCTCACGCAAACATACAGATAGTTGTCCAGGCTAGTAAAGAGCAGGAAATTTCAATCATATTTGCCACTTCACAAGTATCAGCCGCTATCAGAGCCGCAATGATAGAATATGGCTCATCACCAAGCGTATATGTCAAAACTCCTTAATAGAAGCTCGCATGTCTACTTGACAAAGGGACAATGGAGCTGAAAAGTGGAACAAAACTGGTGTGAAAATGAAACGTATATTAAATCTTACTCCTTATAGAAATGCACTATTCGATAATTCAGAGGTCACGAAACAAGTAAATTCTTCGCCTTGATCGAACATGAAATTCAATGAAATGCTGTTTTTAATTACTCATCATGTCATAAAACGAGCAAAACAAGAGCGCTAGCTGCTGCAAGTAAGAGAATTTCGTAAAAAGGTGATTTCTCTCGCTTGCAGTTGTCAACTTCGCATACCATCTGGAGCCCGTACAAGCCGAATACACAGTCGAATCTACCTGAAAGACCACCGCCCTTCAGCGGCCATCTGTATCTCTATAATAACTGGTCATGTACTGTCGATTAGCTATTTCAAATCTTTCCATTTTCCTTTAATGTGCTTTTAACCCCGGGGTATTAATTGCCGCTTGAGTCTAAGAGTGAGAGTCCTGAATGCAGCCATTCAGATCAAGGCAGTGCCTTTCTTCGTCGATTATCGATATCTTGCAAACCACAGTCATCTTTTTAACAGCTTCGAGTTTGCTATTAGTTAAATCTACTTAATGATCAATCAAAGGAATCCGATAGACGCGGGGTGATTAACTGCATGCACAGGTTTTCAATCAAGTATTTTTATCTATCAAAAACATCAAACAGTCCTAAGATATTCACAATGCAAGGATAAGCTAATTAAATTGGCATCCTTCATAGTTTACAAGAAAACATTTGATTCGTGTGAAATAGGTTCTTAAATACCGAGGTACTATGTGCGCTTCTCGCAACGGTAATTTCAAAAACTAGAACGCTAAGAGTGCAAGCAAAGGTCAAATATTAAAGAGAGTCTGTTAAGTTTAGACGATAATACAACAGAGATAAATCGCTTACCTCTTAGAACTGCGACAGCAAAGATTTGACACGTTTTAAAACATTTTGATGGGAATACGAACAACACAACCGCAAAGGTTTATGCATAATTACACCTCCCCACAGACCCCAAAGTTAATTATTTAAACTACTAAGTATAAATACTTTTGGTTATGTTGTTGACGACCCAACGTTTGGTTCAAGGTTGATTCAGTATGTGAGCGTAAGGGTAATACGGCGTCCCAGCCCCAGACGTCATGCTTATACGGTATCCCATGAAAGGTAAATAAAGGCAATATTTCCACGTCCCTGCACAGTATATTACAACAGATGGATCACCTACGGATTTTGGAAACAATTTCGGATACCTCTTTTAAAACTTCCCAATATATAATATAAATATTGCAATAAAAATTGACAGTAATTTCCAATGTTTGACTTCTAATATCTGATAGAGGGTAAATAAATGGCAATTTTTCCATGTCTAAGTTGCTCAATTGAATGGTTTGATAATTAATATCTGATTATGGTTTTTCAGATTATTACATTGTCGCGTACAGTACTCACCTTCCGTAGCATTTTCCTCACGTTTGATCCTGCTTTCAAGCTTAGAGTTGTCGGAAAATTCACGTAATGATTTCCCGATTTTCAAATCCACATCTCGTTTGAATTTACTCTTGGAATAAGCACCACCGATCAGAACTATCGCGAACAACAAGCAACAGGCCCTGCAATGCATACAGACAGGGAAAAGCTATGATAATTGAGTTGCATGTTAAAAATCGCAGAACTGCACGCGACGATTTACCTTATGGCCATATTTTTTTTTTATGTCGCCTCTTAATGGGCTTCGTTATTCGAGAAGATGCACAGAAAACGCCAGGGCAAGCTCCTGCCGTTTCCAAAGACGAGTTCAGTATTAGCTCACATTTCTGTAACGTTGCCAATGAAATACCGGAAATTCATGCTGAGCTGTGATTGGCCAATTTTAACCGCGTAATACACACGATATCGCCAGGATTGATGCATTCAGGGCATTTTTTATTTGTGTTATAGGTGACTGAAAAATGCTCAGATTATTACAGGAATTGCATCCGTCGGTTATTTTTATTCCTCTAATTCATTTTTTCCCTCCAGACAATTTATCACACAAACAAGAAACTAAGCGGCGGGAATGCGATAATTGTTGCAACACCTGTGAGCGATTTCCCGCGAAGATCAACCCCCGCAATTTGGGGGGTCTCTGTATACGGTACCGATAGGGGAGGGGCAGGGGAGCCCTGTGCTGATTAAAAACTCGCATTTTGCTTAGCAGTGTGAGATTGTCTCAAAGCTTTCATGTAGCTTTTCTTGTTCTTACCTCTTAACCGTAAAAGTTAATTCTAACCACGCCTTAGATCCTGACCTGTACTTTCCTTGAGTAAACAAACGTCTCTGTCGCTAATATGGAAGTAGTGCCCTCAATGATTCTGCCAATTCACGTGCCGGGGAGGGGGGGTACTCCAACATCACGAAAAACGTCGAGGGCCATCGTCCGAAAAGGTACCAGAATCTTGTTTTGTGGGCGTGGTTCAAATTCATTTTCACCCCTATCGTGAGGGAACATAAAAGGTTCGACGATCATCCCCAACCCCACCCCCACCCCCCACCCCAGCCCCTCTCCGGGTTCACGCGCTCAACTTGGGCTGCTGCATGGCAGTTGCTGGCCGGTGCTACTTAGGGGGAGAGGGGTGATGGGGGATTCGAGTACACGCCTGAAACCTGTGGAGTGGAGGGAGGGGGTAACGACAAGGGAGGGAATAGTACTTTCCTGTGGTGCTGTTTATTATGCTGTACAAGATGGTTTCTAACTTTTGGGTCTGTGGATGAAATCCTGAAGTGTGACCATTGAGACCATTCAAATGAAGAATTGATTGAGTTATAGTACTTTCCTGTGGTACTGTTTATTGTACTGTTCAAGGTGATTCTAACTTTTGAGTCTGTGGATGAAATCCTGAAGTGTGACCATTCAAATGAAAGCTACTGAGCAGTACTTTCCTGTGATGCTGTTTATAATGCTGTGCAGGGTGGTTCCAACTTCAACGCCCATGGATGAAATCGTACGATGCGACCATTCAAATATATTCAAAGCTATTATGCCGTAGTTTGCTGTGGTGTTGTATAAAATGCTGTACAAGTCAGTGGTTAAAATCAGTTTTACGTTACTGTGATGAAATCCTCAGTATGACCATTCAAACGCGAAGCCGACTGAGCAGTACTTTCCTGTGTTGTTGTTCAGATGATGGGCCGGCTACGATCGTGAAATTTTGGAAACGTTTGAATGCAGAGGTCCACACAATGCGTAAGCAAAATGCACTGGTTCGGTTTTGCCGGATGCTACCCGTATGTACTCGTATGTACTGTATGTACTCGTATGTAATTACTCGTACGTACTCGTAGTAATGAATGCAGAGGTCCACACAACGCGTAAGTAAAATGCACTCTTTCGGTTTTGCCGGATTTCTATGTAGAGATGCTCGAGCCAGTTTGATGATCGACTCAGTTTGTCTTGTGAAATTTTGGCTTTACTCAGTGGAACCTCGATTAAACGAAGTGCCAAGGGAGTGGGGAAATTGGTTCGTTATACCGAGGGTTCGTTATATCGAAAACCTCGTTATAGAGCGTTTTCACTCACGTGACCTTCAGTCCCGTGGGACTCAAATGACAAAGGCCATGGCAGCCATGTTGGTGTTCCTAACAAAAGAAGTTAATTAAAATTCTTTTTTACGGGAACACCAATATGGCGGTTATGACGTCAAGTGAAAACGCTCTATAACGAATTTGCGGAAAAACAACCAAAATGTTCCTTATATCGAGGTGTAGTTAATAATTGTTTTGTTACGGTGTTACGTATTTTTGGATGTTAACAAATAACATTTGCACTTTAATGCCTGTATGAAGCTACAGTACACTATAAATATAACTACGGCACTGGAAAACTGTACGGGATGAGGTCATACCCTTGCCCTATACCATGCACACACTGTTGGTCTGTTTCGCATTCATTTTTTGTCGCGCGTTGACATTTATTCGTTATATCGAGGTTCGTTACATCGAGGTTGTGTTCCATACATTTTCCTTGTAATTTTGCTGGGCTGGAGAATATCGTTCGTCATACCGAGGACTTCGTTATATAGAGGTTCGTTTAAACGAGATTTCTGTACGGTTATTTGAAGAAAGGTTTGTTGACTGAGCAAAATAATAGGATCTTAACCAGCTAAAGATGGAAACGGCCAAAATTCACTCAGCGGGAGTTCTAAACGAGCGAGATACTGATAATAGCTAAAAATTTTGATATCAGCTGTTCAGTTAATTTCAGCCTCATGATGGCCTCATGTGTTAACACTGCTGCCTAATGACCAAGTTTTTAAACCGATATCTGAGACGTGATCAACCTCAACCCTATTTATATCGTCACAAATACTATATTTAGGATCTGCAAATAGATCAGTGAGACCTGCTAAAGCAACACTGAAGACCACGAATTATATTCACCGATCAGTGAGAAAGAGTGCAATCACCGGTGAGGCCGTGAATGTATTTTTGCAGTTTCCAGAATCATAACAGCTTGCTTGTGCTTTGAGTTCTGTAAGGTATGTGGATATTTTATGCAACACAACACTGTTGAACAAGTAAACAATTTTGCAATCGTCAATAAATATCTTCGTGGCGGGTTAGAATGAAAGCCGCTCGAAGACGGCTTCATCCTGCAGTGGATGTAGGCAAGAGCCTTTCTTTGTGTCGAGTAATTTATAAGATCGTTGTTATCTCTTTTCAACAGCAAAGTTGAGCAAAAGATTCGTTGAATTTGATGAAGTTTAAGCCAGTGTTCGAGAGAGTGAGTTTATTTTGAAGAAATTTTGTGTGTTCCAGGTCGACTTTGTTCACGTTTTCTGTTGTAGTGATGGAATTAGTCCTGTATCGAAGCACCTGATTCTTCTGGCAGCATACGTGTGTCCGTGGTTAGGATGAAAGCAGTGTTTAGTTTACTATAGGTTGTTTCTGTTTTTTTTTTTTGCGATGATAAAATTTCAGTTTGAGTGTAACGCGTCAAAGCGTTCTTTGAGGGTATACCCTTTACGTTGATTAGTTTCCTTTAGGTTGCTAATCCTGTCACGGCAGTGGTTTTTTTTTTTCACTCTTCTTGATGAGACAAAGTATATTCTCTGTTGGACTGTACTGTTGTCGATCCGTTCAAACTGCTCCTGAAAGCTTTTTTGTATATTTGCAGACGTTGAGGAAATTGTTTTTTTTTTATGGAGGTCGTGCTGCAGGGGCGTCAGAGCCAACCATTTTTTCCCTTTAAGCCCGAAACTAAAGCTAAAATTGAAAATACCCCAGGAAGATTCTTGTATGATTGCAGACGTTCAGGAAGTTGTTTTGAGGGAAGTCCTTGTCAGGGGAGTAGCAAACCATTTTTCCCTTTAAGTCCGAAACGTAAAGAGAAAATTTAGCATATCCAGCAACTTTTGTTAAAGTTCAACGTAGGAACAGGTCATACTAGCGTTACTGCTGACAGTCAATACTCTATCCTTTTCATTGTACAAAAGTACAACTATCTTTTTTAAAGCTTTAAATAGAAAAAAGTTAGAAACAATTACAGTGTAACGGTCTTCGTTGATGAAAAATGTCATAGTCAGCATCCAGGAGGTAAATCATGAGCGTGACTCACACTGAGTCATACTGACTCTCACATTTCAGTATAATACGTACAAACACGAGTGAGATTGGGTACGAGATTATCGATGAGATGCAGACGTGACGGGCTATTTTTAGTTCGTTCTATTTTTAATATATATATTTTTTATCTAAAGCCGGGAAACAAGTTGGATATAGAGGGTTAATTAACAAAGTTATACGAATGGTTATAATTGATATTAAAAACTGTTCACCCTGGTATGTCACATTCTCATTATCTGTTCATGATATCTCAAGATATCTACCCGATTGATCAGATAAAACCCTTATCTTTTTAAATTGCCTGTTTATAAATTGTAACTGAAAGGACCACTCGACAAATTCGAAATACTGGATCCCTGGGAAGGATCTGATCAGCTAAATTAATTAGAAACAAATGAAATGAAAGGTTGATCGTACATACCCTGGGTGCCAGAGGTTTTCTTTCATTTTAGTGAAAACCGGTGAGTTTGAGCGGGGAAGCCGCGACAACGAGGCGCAACGTGCCGAGCTTCTTCTAACTGTTTATGCGGTTAATTTCACTCATGATATTCAGAGAACGGACCTCTGGATCCAGGGTGGATCGTACAGTAAAGGAATAGGTTTTTTAACCGATTAATTTCGAACAGCATGGCCGTTCTTCATCAGGGTATAATGCGCCGATCAATTCGAAACATCAACAGCCAGCAAGATTTTGAAAATTCAAGATCTTGCCAGCAAGATTTTGAAATTTCAAGATCTTGCCGACAAGATCTTGAAAATTCAAAATCTTGCCAGCAAGATTTTGAATATTCAAGATCTTGCCAGCAAGATTTTGAAAATTCAAGATCTAGCCAGCAAGATCTTGAAAATTCAAGATCTTGCCGGCAAGATCCTAGCCGATTTTTCATCTTCAGACAATGCCCGACAAGACGTTTTGAGATCTAACACTGCCGTACTATATCGCCTGACAAGGTCCGATCTTGTCGTAAGCTTGCCGACAAGTTAAGATTTTTTGTCTGAAGATGAAAAATCGGCTAGTGTGCGGCGGCCATTGAAAATTCAAGATCTTGCCAGCAAGATTTTGAAAATTCAAGATCTTGCCAGCAAGAGTTTTGAAAATTCAAGATCTAGCCAGCAAGATCTTGAAAATTCGAGATCTTGCCAGCAAAATTTTGAAAAAACAAGATCATCTGACCAGCAAGATTTTGAACATTCAAGATCTGGCCGGCAAGATTTAAAAAGTCAAGATCTTGCCAGCAAGATTTTGAAAATTCAAGATATGGCCGGCAAGATTTTGAAAATTCAAGATCTGGCCGCAAGATTGTGAAAATTCAAGATCTAACCGACAAGATCTTGAAAATTCAAGATCTTGCCAGCAAGATTTTGAAAATTCAAGATCTGGCCGGTAAGATTTTGGAAATTCAAGATCTTGCAACTCACAGGCGTTAACTCACTTCTGGTAACTCATCATTGCTAACTTACCGCCTTGCTAAACAACAACAACAACAACAACGTTTATTCGCACTGTAAAGTTACAAAGATGTAATGAACCCTTCGTGGCGTCTGTTTAACCCTTTAGGTTCAAGTGTTTGACCTCTATCGATAAGATGAGCCTCTCTGGCTTTACGCACATCGTCACGGTTTAATAGAGTTAATAAGCTCAAGTGGGTCGATAAGGTGCATGTCAGAAGCAGAATGAGAACGTGAAAGGAAATGTTCTGATACTGCAGTAAGTCTAGAAATGTTGGGATGTACTTGTTTGTCGACTTGTCTACGGTGTTCGTTAAAGCGTTCTTTAAGTTGTCGTTTAGACTAAACGTGACGATATGCGTAAAGCTACAGAGTCAAAATACAGAGGCTCATATTATCGATAGACTGGTCCAACACTTGAAACTAAAGGGTTAAACAGACGCAAAGGTTATTGTATTGCCATTGTAATAACAATTTACACAATACAAAATATTAATTCATGTAATTTTCATAACTTATTATTCATAAGAGCGCGCCATATAAACTATCTCTGATTCGTTTACTTTTACTAATCGATCGGCTGCCCGCGACCATTAAACTTAGGAGCCGACTGCTAAGTTACGCTTGCCTTATGATGGTCATAAGATATCGTTCGTGAATAGCACTTAGGACATATCTTAGGAAGCTCCTAAATTTTCTCTTGAGTTATGATTTTGAAAATTCAAGATCTGGCCGGCAAGATTGTGAAAATTCTAGATCTTGCCGGCAAGATTGTGAAGATTCAAGATCTTGCCAGCAATATTTTGAAAATTCAAGATCTTCCCGGCAAGATCTTGAAAATTCAAGATCTCAGTATTGCTAGCAAGATTTTGAAAATTCAAGATCTTGCCAGCAAGATTTTGAAAATTCAAGATCTGGCCGGCAAGATTGTGAAAATTCAAGATTCAAGATTTTGAAAATTCAAGATGTGGCCGGCAAGATTTTCGAAATTCAAGATCTTGCAACTCACAGGCGTTAACTCACTTCTGGTAACTCACCATTGCTAACTTACCGCCTTGTTAAACAACAACAACAACAACAACAACAACGACAACGTTTATTCGCACTGTAAAGTTACAAAGATGTAATGAACCCTTATGCGGCGTTTGTTTAACCCAGTTTACGGTTCAAGTGTTTGACCTCTATCGATAAGATGAGCCTCTCTGGCTTTACGCACATCGTCACGGTTTTTTTGGCTCATCAAAAGAGAGAGAGAGAGGCTATTAAAATAGAGCTAATAAACCGGCTCAAGTAGGTCGATAAGGTGCATGTCAGAAGCAGAATGAGAACGTGATCTGAAGGAAATGTTCTGATCCCGGGGAGGGGGGGGGGGGGGGGGGGGTATTCCCCTATATGACCTATACGGGGACGTGCCGCTGGACAGGGTATGGTTTTTGGCATTTTTGTCCTGAACAGGGTATATAATTTAGTCAATTTAACGTGCGTCTGTCCTAAACAGGGTCTGAGTATCCTAAACAGGGTATGGTTCCAGTTACTTTCGCGCTTGTGGCGACTTACCTTGTCGTGATTAGTATATTCATGCGAAGGCGAAGTCCTTTTCTTTACAAAGGATCAGTCTACCATTTTTTTAAAGCTCAGATCAATAACCACGCTCAAGCCTTGTCCTAGACAGGCTCCTAAAATAGAGGGTGTTGTCCTACACAGGGTAGCTATTTTCGTTTATTTTTGTCCTAAACAGGATCAGGGTCTCAGACCCTCAGCGGCACCCCTATACCCAAATATTGGTCAAGTACCCCCCCCCCCCCCCCCCCCCCCCCCCCCACCCCGGGGTTCTGATACTGTAGTAAGTCTAGAAATGTTGGGATATACTTGTTTGTCGACTTGTCTACGGTGTTCGTTGAAGCGGTCTTTAAGTTGTCGTTTAGACTAAACGTGACGATGTGCGTAAAGCTACAGAGTCAAAATACAGAGGCTCATCTTATCGATAGACTGGTCCAACACTTGAAACTAAAGGGTTAAACAGACGCAATGAAACTTTCATGTAAATTTTAGCGTCCTTTTTTACCGTTTCATCATGTCATATGTAATCATTTCATATCTTTCTCTTGTTTTAAATTTAAATTTGTAACGTTTCTCTTTTAGTACGGTTATATACCCTGAGGAAGAACGGCCGTGCTGTTCGAAATTATCAGATTATTCATTTTAATACTGGACGATCAGCCTTTCATTTCATTTGCCTGTTTATATTAAACAACGCGAAACTGTATTGGTATGAATAAAGGCAAAATCTGGATGCCCAGAAAGAAGCATCTATATGAAAATGTATGGTATCTGTAGCAAAAGAAGGATTAAAATATGTCCTTGCCATACAGGCCGGGTATTCGACTCTGCCTCCGCCATCTTGTCAGTTCCCTAGTAGTTTCCAATCTCTCCCGCTCGATGTCGGCCGTGACTTAACCTTGTCACCAGTCAACGTCCGTGATTTCCACTACAATAGTTTTTATAAGAAGAATGACATGCTTTTTTTCTCTTGTCAAGCTGGTATGAAGGAAGAAAAATTTTGTGAAATTTTTGCAAATATGACATATCACTGAACGATACAGATCGAACGAAGTGGATGCGTTTTTCCGCGCTGAAGATGGGAGGAATCTTAGTATAAAAAAAAACCCTTTCAAACCTGACACGTACACTTAACGTATATAGCTAATTACACGCGCGATACAGCCCGCTGGCTTCACTCTCCTGGCACCTACATTGATAACACTGTATACCTGCCAACGTTTTCCGAGTGACAGGCGTGATAATTTTTTCGTGGGAGTGTAAGGATGTCCGAAGGCAACGCGACCAAATCCGAAGAGAACTCGATCTATTTCAATGATGTCCGAAGATGTTGAGAAGAATTCGGAAGTTTCCATGGACCTCAGACCTCCGTTTTATAATAAGATAACATCCTGCAGTAATTGTAATCACTAATGTTCAGAACGATAAAAACCTACAAAAAGTGCCATATTTTCATTAGTCATGAACGTAACTATATTTTTAATTGGATCATGAGATCAGTTAAAGCTGATAGCTCAAATCTGTAAGGCTCAAGGCAGGCGTGTATGAGTAGTAGGCGTGAGATTGGAGTTTTGGACTCGCAGGCGTGAGACTTGGCAGGTACGTATAACAAGCTCCTGTTACGCTCAAAGAATTAACGTTAAGCCATAGTTGAACATTCTTTATTTATTACAAAATCCTTTTCTCCGAAAACTGTTGTGGTTAGCTCAAGTATGAAGTATGATTTTCACTTTTCCAAGGAGCCATTTGCCTCCCGAAATTTTTAGCCGGACTTCCCACTCGCAAACGTCAGGCGTTGCTTCTTAACTTCCTGACCATTTAGCGAAACAATTCGTTGGGAGGCGGGCCCCTCTTAATCATTAGTTATCAATAAGACTGACAAGATGAGCTATTATAAAATGGAAAACGAGTTTGGTAAGTCGTAATGAGAGACTCGTTTATGTATTCTAGCATTTGGGGCTACATTGAACTGCTCATTTACTCAGACCAAGTTGTTTCCTTATTTTTATTTTGCTCAAGAAAATTGACGTTTTTTTAATCTGGTTGGGCATGCTTCATGACCATAGTGGCATTCTACACATACACATACATGCATAAACTTTAATGTCTAATACCAAAACTAACATTAGTTTTTCACATAAAAGAAATATTTACACAATTTTCTATACTAATTAAAAATCGAATACACTGTTTGATCATGTGCCAAAGACGGACAGAGAGCGAATTCCATAGTTTTACCTGTCTTACGGCCAAGTATCTAAAAGAATGAAGACCATAAGGTGTAGTTAGCGTTTTTTTTTTTATAACACTATACAACAATTAATTTATGCAAATTTTGACAACCGGAAGCCGAGCCCTACTGAGACGGTACATAAACTGAAACGGAAGTCATTGGATAACCCATATATGGAGCTATCTTTGCATACATTATCATGCGATGCTCGTAAACATGGCTGAAACAGCGGAAGACGGATTAGCGTCTTCGGAAAATGAGGTAAAAATATGTCAATCTCTTCCTTCTTTAAACTGTTATTGCTGCCGATTTAGGTTAATAGTGTAGTTATATCTTTAACGTGCTTGGTTCTGATGCCGTCGTAGGAAGCATTTGTCTATAGCGCGAAATGGCATGAAAAATTCATCACCTTTCATACCGGTGGCTTGACAATTCCAAACAGTGCGCGTACATGATTTGTCAACAGAATGTTAGTTATTTAAACTCTAAGATAACCCTTATTTGATCAATTACTGTCTGCGTTTCGTCGTGAATGTTTCAGGTAAGTTTTTATGGAATGTTTTGGACGGTATAGCTGCGTATTTGTTATCATTGTTTTCATGTTTTCCGAACAATACAGGCCGTGAAAGGTCTTTATTATTAAAACGCATATTGACAATGTCTGAAATTGGAATAAAATTATTACTTTTATAGTCTGTTAGCCTTGATTTTAAATATTGTTCAATTTCGTTCCCAAATAATGACTTTGTATTCGAAGCAGACAGAACTAATACCAAAAACAGACGGGTTATAAGGGAAACATATATAATATTATTCAGCCATGTTTGAATAACTATCACAGTCGGTAGCTTCTTGCAAACTTGTGCCGTGCGTATGTTCTTTCACATTGTTCATCGACACTTCTTTTCTGAGCGTGATGTTGATTTTATATTCATGGTTAAATTATCAACCAAACCTAGTTTTTCACATATTTATGTTCATGAGATATGCAAATCGAATGTTGCAACATACACAGATGTTGTGGACTTCATGATAGTGTTACATTTGTAAAGCAGTAGAAAAAAATTATTATTATTACAATGTATCATAAGCGAAAGATGATGTTGTCTTTACCAACAGAACACAAGTTCTTGGTAAACCACTTGTAACACTGTGGAATATCTTTTTGAGTTTACAAATATGGGAAAGAATGTTGGAATATTTCTGCTTCCTTGAAGAAATAAATTATCTGAGGTCATGATCATTAGGATCATTTCCAGTTGGCAGTGTTGGTTGATTTAGCTAATTTGTTGATCATCTGTTTCATCCATCATCAGTCTTGTCGCAGTGGTACATCATACATGTCAGCTGTTCGAAACAAAAACCTTTCACCCATGATAAATAATTTCAACCGAAAACAGTTTAGGTGGAAATGTGTTACATGTACGTTAGGGCACCAATCACCTACACATACATGTAAATCAACCAAGAATAATGGTTGTTCCTTGTTGAAATGTTTAGTGATGGGTGTGACTAAGACTGTTAGTATAAAATATAACGATTTTAAAATTTTTCTGTAATACATAACAACTCAAAATGACTTCATTTGTTTGAAGGTTATGTATAGTGAGTCAAAGACTGATGAAAACCCTGAAATTTGATGCAAACAATTTTCGTGGGTTTGATTTCCAGCTGTTTTAAACCCTGTTTTTATCCTCCTACTGTACTAACATTAACGGGATAATGTCACGGTGATTTTGCTGGCTTTTCGCCCAAACTATTTAATATATTTTGACAAAATACCTTGTTTGCTCACACATAAAATTCTCCTCTGTGTAGAAACAACAAGAAGAAAATATCATGACAAGTGATTTCTTGAAGGGAGAACAAACTATAATCAGGGAAGAACTAATTTTTTCAAGCTGTTATCCATTCCCATCCTGGGCCACTTGCATAAAACTCAATGCCGGACGTACATGTATCTGCTAATGTCTGACATTAAAATAGTGAGTTTGACTGTGCTGATTATCCAATGTTAGAATTCACTTCTGATGTTAAAGGAGCTATGTCACCATTTTTAGTGTTACTTTTAAAAGCCAAAAGACATCTTTATATCAGTGAAAATCCAAAAATAATAGTCCAGTTTTGTTTCAAATTATTCTACTAGTGCTCTAAGAGTAAAAATAAGTGTCTTGGGTTGCAGATGGTCAGGATGGAAAGGGATTGCATTATTTTTTCTAGTTTATCGCTTCTCTCTTGAAAAACTCATTACAACTCTGATTATGGTTTATTTTCTCTTTGAAAATTCACTTGATATATTCCTCTTAGTGTTCTATTTAACAAATAGATTCCATTTGGCCGTGTGTCTGTTCAGTTATAGATCACAGATGACGTCAAAATGTGGTAAGAACAAAAAAGTGGCACACGAGCCCCAGGAGTGTGTGTCACTGATGTTCTTACCACTGGAATCTATTTGTTTTATACAAAGAACAGAAAAGTAAAAAGAGTAAAATTACAAACTTGCCTCGTAGCGCTCGACTGTTCGAAGATTTGTTCCAATTTAGGTATTTTTCAAGTTGCCAAGAACACTTTTCGTCTTGGTTTCTTCTTTTTCTTGCTCGTAAACAGCTCCTGCTAAACATTTTATAAGGCTTTCACTTGCTCAATCCAGAATAATCTCGCAAACATTTTCAAAACTGTGTGCCATGTTGGACAAAACAAAGCAAACAATTTTTCTATGATGTCGGCCGTGCGTCTGTACAGTACTCTGATAGATCATAGGCAATGACCAATCACAGAGCGCGTAGTATTCAGTTCATTGTATAAAAGCGTTTCATGTATGACAAAGGTATATACTTAGTTTTAATTTGGGGCAGTTTGATTCAAAAACCTCAAAGTCATCATGAAATAGCTCCTTTAATAGTTTCATTGCAATAGTACACTGTACTTCACGAAACTGGTCCTGATTATTTTTGGGTTTACATTCATACATTTTTTGGCTCCTCATACAGCTGTATAGTGATACTAAATATGACACTGTGACATTGTCCCTTATGTAAAAAGCAATATGGGCAGAAAAACATAGCTGGAATTTCAACCTTCTAAATTTTTTTCTGAATGAAGATTAAATCTGTCAGTAATTACATGTAATAATGAAAATTAAATGTTGTCAATCTCCCCCAAAATTTCACTTTCCTGCAGGTATGGTGTGAGTTAGTTTCAGAACTGTTACATGTAGATTTGCATTTTTTTAAAACTGTATTTAATTATCAATCTTAATTGACATTTATATAAATGTTTAGGTTATGAGTTAAATCACGTAATACAGGCCAGTTACATGTAATAGTGTGATTAGACTTAAATTCAGTTGTATTACTCTAGTATAGGGCACTGGCAAACAGTGCTGGCTGGATGTTAACAAAAAAACTACGTGGAATGTTGGACTAGCATCCCATCCAAGTGGAGGAGGGGGAAGTGGGGTGAATGGCAATGTGGACAAGAAAAAATAGATAGAATGTGAACCTACGTGCATGCTATAATTTAATAAAATGCAATTCTGGGAGGATGATATAAAATCATACATCAGTGCTCAAGTTCACTCGTGTGCACTGTCCGTGATGTTTCTACATGTACTTAATTCAGGAATGGTTTGTAGTTGAATTATTTTCACGCGGTGGTAATTGAGGGGTTTCAAGGTTCGCAAAGGCAACACAAATGTGTAAACTCATCAAAATAAAAAATGTGTGTCTGATTTGATTGAGTAAAAAATGGTTCAATATAAATTGCAGCAGTGGTATTCACTGCATTAGAATGCTAAAAGCTCAATATAGCATGTCACAGAACTCAATTATGATGTTAAAACCGGGATTTTGGGCAAACGTTTTACTAAGTAGTGAGTGAGAAACAGTTTAAGTCCACTGTCTCTGGATCTGCCAGTACTGGTCGTGTGCAGGGACATTGTTTACACATGTACAGTTTTAATGCCATTAATTTTGTTTTCAGACAACCTCAGGTATATCAGGCTCCACTGAATCTATTGACTTGTCTTGCATCCATGTAAGTACTAGCACCTGTCCATTAGTAACCAGAGAGTGTGTGTTTATTGTCGAATGAGTTATTTCCCTGACTTGAATTTAATATCTATTTTCAGTGGGGATATCTAAACTGTACACCGCTGAATGATCCAAAGAAAATAAAGGTACATGTGCTGTAAAAAATTGATATTTAGCTACATGTATATACACAAAATGATATATTTACATGTACATATTAATTAGTTAGTAAATATTACGAGGCGGTACGCACCTCTCGGAACGCCTACCAAGATTGGCTAAGAAAACAATAGAACAAACAACAGAACAATGGACCCTAGACCTAAAAACAATACAAGTGCGTGATAACCAGGTCCATTGAAATTAGAGGTTCTGAAGAGGTGCGTGGCTACTGAATATTACCAGAAACCCATAAGTGGGTTGAAATGTGCAACTGTCTCTTGTACACTTCAAAACAAGCTTCCGATTGTTCAATTTGCTAAGAAGTTGTTACAGCCATATTTGGAAAATCAAGATAAAAATATTAACCAATCAATTTGCTAGAACAACTTGCTTCCAATCTCAAGGGACCGAGGGGTTTCCAAATATGGTACTAAGCAAAAAATGAATATTAGGAAGCTGTGAGAGCGCATTACACGTTTCAACCAACTAATGGGTTTCTGATATTACAGAACATTAGTTAGCATTTGTGTCACTAATCTGTTCATTAATTTTTATTTATCGAATTTTAGGACAGTGTTTGGCAGACATATTGGGTGGATTTGTGTGGGTCAACACTTAGACTCTACAGGGTAAGATTCTAATCAATGATTATACATTTGTATGGATGTGTTATCAAAAAAAATTTCTATCTGAGAAGGGCTCGTTTAAATTGGAATTTTACAGGATTACATGTAATGCTCTGACAACTTGTTTGCACTAATTTGTAATTTTTTTTTTAGTTGATCTCTTTAACAGTAACTTTTAGCATATCATTCAGTTTGGGGAGGGGGGTCGAAGATTGACTAGCACACCACCTGGGGAACAGAGGGGAGATAACACAATGAGGAACTAGCTACAGTCAGCGTCAAAATTAGTTAAGACACTAACTTTGTCTAAAAGTGACAATTTCCTACCTTTTTTAACTTAGAGCTGGTTCCCACTTAGTAGCAACATAATCGGGAGCGGAGTTGCAGCCGGAAGCGTATAGGGCCTTACATTCTAGTGGAAATAAAAAAAATCGGAGTCACAGTTGCAATTAGAAGCTTGACGGAATCGGAAGGATCAGAAGCTTTCCTTTTTCTTCCAATTCAGCTTCTGCTTCTGTCGCTTACTATCCACTTCCATCATTTTGATTTTTACTTGATCTCAATGTTCAGATTGTGATTATGATTCTGCTTACAATTCCACTTTCGTCACTTATGTTGCTAGTGCGAACCAAGCTTCATACTATAAAGTTATCTGTTAAGAAATGTGGTCTTTTCCCCTCCCCCCCCCCCCATACCTACATGTACATGTACCATTCAGGAGGAGGATGGTTCAATACCATCTGGGGTGGGGTGGATTTCTAGTTTGTTCTCAGTCACTCCATGTTACATGTACATGTATGAAACGACATGTAGAGTGAATATACTGTACTTTAATACATGACTTTGTACTTTTGTAACTGTTGGTATTTTTACAGGATTTATCTCTACCTGTGAATTCTGCAAATCAACTACCCCCTTCCAGTCTCATTGGACCTACAAATGAGGTAGTGCAACCAGCACTTATTGTTTGTTATCTTGAATAACAGAGCAAAAATCTCTCTTCATTCAGTCGTACTAGGCTAATCATATCAATAACAAAATTCTTGATTGTGATTGGTCATCCATGCGCCTATTTCTTACGTAATTGGCGCATGGTCACGTGGGTGTCCAATTATAGCTATCCAAAAACTTTCCTGCTCTTTATATGTAAATACCTCTAGCAATGAACAAAAACTGGTTAACATCAGAACCACATGGTTTACATACATGTATGAAAAGCAGAAAGGTTTGTATCAAAATCAGGTTGATTACAGCCTCGCATGCACTCACTGGATAGGTCCCTAGTTGTATATACCCTGACAACTGTAAATTGGGCTATTCTTTAATTTTCTGTTTTTCTTCTTAGAATGAAAAGAAGGAAGCATTCATCATTTTGAAGAAAGGTACAGAAGTAACAACTGTGGACGCTGGACATGAGGTAAACATTTTTCATTGTTTTTGTTTTCTTTTTTTACATGTGTATGTTGTGGTTCAAATTTTTCTTTGGTTTAAAAATTTTCAAACCAGTTTAGTTTTTATTTTCCTTTGTCTCATGTTCATTATCATATTCTGAGACAAAGGAAAACAAAAATCAAACTGGTTTGAAAATTTTCAAACCAAAGAAAAAATTGAACCACAACATGTACAGCCAATGTTGATTGACGATATACTTACTTTACAATGGAAAATCTACATTGTATTTAAAGTAAAAATCGCAGTCATTAATTGACAGTATAAAATTAATATTGGTCAAAGCATTTTAATTTTATTGGCAGTTGAAGTCTTGCTATCTGCCATCAGATTACAATAATTATTTTTGTAGATTAAGACACTTTGCTTCACATGGTCTCGACTCCCTCCTCTTGGGTAAGTAAACTAAAGATAACAAAATACTCCAAAGAAATATCCCAAGTTTATGATGGAGAACATTAAAATACAGCTGTAGAATCTCATCCACTGGAGAACTGTTATTGCTGAAACCAAGCAAAATGTTTGCAAGCTTGCACTGGACAAATATTTTTCCAGGGGGAGTACATGTAGTATTTTTCATCGCGAAGCAAGGTTTATAAATTTGTTGCACATGGATCGCTTTAGGGCTGTCAGCAGGAATCTTGGGTTGCCTTTATTTATGTATATCGGGTAGGTGTCTTGCAGTTGCCTAGCAACAAAACCGCCACAAAGCTCCAATTGACGTCATCCAGTGTGATGAGTGACTGGGAACAAGAATGTTTGCAGCCATTGTGGCCATGCAACCCAACCTCCCCAGTAAAACCAGAAATTCCATCTCTCCCTCCACTACTGTCACTGGAATTTTGCCGTGCATCCTCACCTGAGCTTCAAGAGGTTCTGCAAGACACATATTTTTAGTTATATGTTTAATACCTACATTGTACTTCTTGGCACAAAAAAGAAATAATGATAAGTACTTTTAATAAATAACCATCTTACTCCCTGTTAGTTAAATAAACCTTAAGTAATGTGGTTTTTAACTTTTGAGTCTGTGGATGGAATTCTACTGTGTGAACATTCAAATGAAAGCTATTGAGCAGTACCAGAAACGCATAAGTGGGTTGAAACGTGTAATGCGCATTCACAGCTTCCAAATATTCATTTTTTGCTTAGTACCATATTTGGAAACCCCTCGCTCCCTCGAGATTGGAAGCAAGTTGTTCTAGGGAATTGATTGGTTAATATGTTTATCTTGATTTTCCAAATATGGCTGTAACAACTTTTCAGCAAATTAAATAATCAGAAGCTGGTTTTGAAGCGTACAAGAGACTGAGTTGCACGTTTCAACCCACTTATGGGTTTCTGGCAGTACTTAACTGTGATTCTGTTTATTATACTGTACAATCACTTTCAATGTGGTGTGGTTCTATAACAGTAACTTTAAAGTCTGTGGATAAAATCCTTAAATATGACTATTATTGGCAGTACTCTCCTATGGTACTATTAAATAAATTTTGTTTTTTAATAGTATCTTTCAAAACAGAATTTAAAACTTAAATTTTTTATTTATATATATATTTCTTTTTGCTCTAGCCACGTAAGTCCAGGAAAAGATTGACAGTAAACAGAAGATACGTATTTAAAGTTTCCTTTGCCACCAGAGGATCAAATTCTCCATCGTACCTTTTCCAAGCACCTTCCAAAGGCACCATGTATCGATGGTAGGTTTTTTAACAACAGTTTGCCCATTCAAATGTTAGCCTGGAGGGGGTGTTCATGAGGGTCTGGGTGGGCTGGGATAGAATGCTCCCCTCACACCAGGTATTGTCAGGGATTCTGACAGGATGCGCGGATGCGGGACCGCACAATTTGGTCAAACCTGCACAATTCCGCACAATTCCTAAACATCCGCACAATCCCGCACAACACTGAAATATTTGATTAAAATTTTAATTTAATCAGGTATTTCTATTGATTACCAAGATTTCGAGAAACGTTTTAGGCTATTTTCAGCCCATTTTCCTTCCAAACAATCGAGAAAACCCTCGCTTTCCTCGAACAGCTCGAGAGGATCGATATAAAAACAACAAGGCGGTCTCTTCGCCGTCCTGGGAACTAGTCTCAGTTTTACTTCTTTCTGACTTCCTACAGATTTTTTCGCGTAGCTTTTTAGTTGTCGTTTTTCAGACATTATGTCGTTTTTCTTAGCGGCCTGTTGATATTTTTTCGAGCGCTTTCGCTTCCTCTTTCAGTTTAATATGTCGGGGACCGAAGAAGAAACACCGAAGAAATGTACCCGGTCACGCCGAAATGAATGTCACTCTGTCTGAATTATTTACGCAAAGAACTTATCGAGTTTGCGAATCAACAAACAAACTATTAAAGCGCTGGAAGTTCAGATTGATAGGAGAAAATTATTAAGTTCTGATCAGAATACTGGATTTGATTTTTTCAATCAAGTGAAAGACGTTTTCATTCAGGAAAATGCAAAACAACCATGCTATCAAATTACATTTAGCACGCAATTTGCATACATCTCGAGGTTGTGTTTTTGCGGCAAACTTTCGAAGAAATTGTGTGAACCTTTAATGGAAATTATTCAAACTACCGGTACATAAAATGTACGGATTTTTCATAAAGGAACTCGCAACAGATCGGAAACATTTCATTCAAATGTGGTATTTTGGTTTTACTCGATCAAGTTCATCATGTCACGCAATGTGATTTTGTTGAGACAAATAAACTTTGGTGAAGAAAAACAGCCGCAAATTGGCGACTGCTGGGTACATTTTAATCCCCAAAGTAAAACATCTATTTGTATTTTTCATTTATGCAGAATTTCCTCCCTGACATATTTTTCTGGCCTGGTCACAGGATTGCGCAATCCCGCACAATTTCCCGCACAATCGACGTTATTTCCCGCACAATTTGCCTCAACTCCCGCACAATTTTAGTTTTTTCCCCGCACCCTGTCAGAATCCCTGTATTGTGTAGTTCCAGAAAAAATCCATACCCACCCCATGGAAGGTCATTGGAAATTCCTAGGGGGAGGGGCTATGAAGGGGGTATGAAGCTAAACTGGAATTTCCTGGGGGGAAGTGGGGAGCTAAACAAAAAACCATCTGTGGGGGGAGTATGGATATTTTCTGGAACTGCACATTGTAGAATTGGAAAAGGAAAAGGAAACTGAAACAGTTGCAAGAATTACATTGTAATCTTATTCTAGAATACACTGTTACAGTACAAAAATTATTTAATAATATTGTCTGTTCTTTTCCACAGGATGAGCAAAATTGAAGAGGGTATTGATATGGCTGACAAACCACAGGTACACGCAGTGTCTGATCTAGAGCGCGCCATTGCGGGATTGGCGCAGTTTGAGCAAAAATGTCCCGTTCAAATTCGTCTCCTGGGTCATTTTGGCGCACTTCAAATTTTGTGGATACAAGGAATTTGTGATTTCTCCTTGTTCAAAATCTTTTGAAAGCAATATCTCGTTTAAAATTTGGGGAGAATGCGAAAACGAGAACCCAAATGCAGAGAATCCTACTCGAGTCGCTCATTCGAGTCTGACATAAACAAATGGCCGTCACACTCCAGGTCCCTGGAAACAAGTATAAATAATCGCTATAGGGGATTTCATTCATTGAAACCCACGTGCTTGTAAGGTGGTGACTGATCGAGCTGAACAAGGTCGTGTGAAAAAAAAAGAAAGATTTCGGTATTTTTTGGCCAAAATCAACCAGAAAACAATGTTGAAAACGCAGAAACCGATGAAGCTGGGCCTGGAAAAGATCAGGAGAGTCAACCATATATAAAGCAATTTTCTCTTCTATTGAAGCAATAAAACTGTTAAGCTTTGCTTCGATTCGTCCAATTAAAAAGCCAATATAATTTTAGGCTGTTCTCAATTTTCTCTTCTATTGAAGCAATAAAACTGTTAAGCTTTGCTTCGATTCGTCCAAATTAAAAACCAATATAATTTTAGGCTGTTCTTTTCTGGAAAAGAAATCCAAAAATTGTGTTTTATCTGGTTTCTGTTGCATGAGATAGTTTAACTCAAGGCTGGGTATTATACTGGAAATACACAGATATATACTGATGCAGTACTTGTTCCCTTCTTTTAAACGAAAGCTGTAAACTTTCTTTTAATATTTAAAGAGTGGAAAAATGCTGTAACACAGATGAACAGACAACACACAATAATACCTTTGTTATATTAGTTTGCATTCCATTTCTAAGATGAAATTGAAAAAAGATCTGTTGAAGCAAGGAAAATACATTTGTCAATGAATAAACTTGTTCTTCTCTATAAACAGACTTTAATAAGTTGTACATTTATTTCAGTTGTTGATAAAAATATTGTACGAAAGCAATTCTATACGCAGAGTTGTTTTTTATATTAAATAGAATACAAATTAAGTGTCCCTTAAAAAATTGAAATGTCCCCCTGAAAACTGTTGACTGGGACATATTGTCCCCCTAGATTGAAATCCTAGATCAGACACTGTACACGATATAATTGTTCTGTGATGATGCAGACAAAAATATGAAGTGGACATTCAGGGAATAGTTATTAAAAATAAAAATAAACTTGATTTAGAGTACCAAATAACTAATTTGTTTAATACAACAATCAATCTTACCCCAAATATGGTCTTTTAATTTACAATGTTTTTCTTAGTCCAATAATATGGCTGTTGAAATTAGCCAGCAGCCTTCCGTGGGTTGGGTCGAGTTTAATTTTAATTATTGTATGTTGTTGCTTAAAGCTTTGAAGGGTTTTTCCTCAGTTCTCAGGTTTCCCTCCCTCCACAAACATACATGTAAAGATGACATCAACATTACAAAATTCCAATTCAAACTCACTGCATACAGTATGCATGTTAAGGACCTCCATTATTTTGTGGGGGATGTATCTTTGCTCTCTAAATAATAAAATGTTATTTATGATATACACTGTATTTCACTTTCAATAACTTGTTTGTATATATTCTTTTTCTAATATTTCATTGTTGATGACTGGATTGGCTTGTAACACAGAATGAATCAGTAACAGGTATTTTGTAATTTTTTAGTTAAATTAATGTCATCAAAATTACATATTCTTCTCAGAAGATCAAGGGGAATTATTAAATTCTGTTGGTCTTTTCATGCAATGGAAACTGAAGCTATTGGCAATGGCTTATATGCAAAGCATTAACAAGCTGTGTTAATATTAATTTCTGCAGTGATTTTTTCTCCACTATATTAAACACTGTAACCTTACATTAAATTTAATTGGTGTTGGGTAGAACTGAATCATTAATCGCTCTTTCTAAAGCTTTGATTTCCAACAAAATTCTAAATAAAATAACAATCAATGGCAATTAAAGAATCATTAATTTTATTAAACCCCATTTTTTTCAAAGCGCTAAAGAAAGTTGAAATTTGACAATTTTCACAAAATTTTACTGACGGAAGAAAATATTTACAATGTAGGATTTTAGCCAAACATAGGAGATACTGTTAAATATAATATATTAATTTCTTTTATAATAAAATTAATGCTTTGATTGTTGATTTTCTGTTTGTAGTTGTTTCGACTCTAACTTCAGCCTTAACCTATTTGAGAGGTTTTGCATTTAGTAAGTTATTTTTTTATAAGAAAATTTTGAAACTCCTCACAATTTTGTGTGATGGAAACCATACACTATTTTTTAAACACAATAGCACCACCCTGCATGCAAATATCATATAAATAAGACTGTTTTTAACCCTTAACTGAATCTTTCTAATCACATAATTTTATGTGTGTGCAGGCTAGTATGCATATAGACATACTCCTGTAAAATAAACCGTGTTATGTCACTGGCAGCACTTGATTTATTAAATAATTAATGTGATAAGCTTCTGTTAACACTAACTGAGCTCTTCAATTTATAACCCTTTTACACTCAGAGTCATGAAGACATGAAGTGTAGTTCTAACTTTTGAGTCTGTGGATGAAATCCTATGGTGTGACCATTCAAATGAAACCTCTTTGGCAGTACTTTTGCATGGTACCATTTGTTCTAACTTTTGAGTCTGTGGATGAAATCCTATGGTGTGACCATTCAAGTGAAACCTCTTCAGCAGTACTTTTGCATGGTACCATTTGTTCTAACTTTTGAGTCTGTGGATGAAATCCTATGGTGTGACCATTCAAATGAAACCTCTTCGGCAGTACTTTTGCATGGCACCATTTGTTTTTCAATATTTTACAAAACTAAATTTGGGATTTTTCTTGAAATTTGATGTTTGGCACTCTTGGGAGTTAAAGGGTTAATATTAACTGAGCACTTCAATTAAGGCACATTATACACACCATTGAAACAATTCTTTGTTACATGTATTTTATTTTCCATGCAGTTTCCTGTTAGGATTGTGAACTTTTGCTTTGCATTTGGAACCTCCATTGTCGTAACAAATTGACGTTAAATTGTTGGAAATAAAGTCTAAATTTCAATTATTTTAATAAGAAATGGAAAGAAATTTTTGTGCACAAAGAAATTGGACAAGAATATCGCTTATTTTCGCTTTTAAACTTTTGAATTGTTACGACGTCATATGGTTGCCGCTATTGTTAAGAATCCACGTTCTTTTTTTGCAACAATAGGTCTCCTTATGCATGATGACGTCACCAGCTCAAAATTCACCACCAAGCTTCATTTTTGTACAAAATTCCTTGCAAACCTTTGACAAGATCACGTTTTTTGAGTGGGTATTCTTTTAAACTTAGCTCCTTTGAGAATACATTGATGAGACTGTCACAGGTTTACACTTCATAAGCGAGGCTTGGGGTAAGCATGCATAACGGCTATCGGGCAACTGTTTGACGTCATAAATATTCAAAATGGCGCCACGCGACAAATACAAAATGTGAAAATAGGCGATATCCGTATCCAATTTTTGTATATAGCAGTGGGGTTCCCTTCAACTGCAGACGGGCATAAACACGGTGTAAAAAGATCTGTTGATGTGAAATTAAAATCGGATTCCAATTTCAATTTCTTTTAAGTCACAATTCTGAAAAAGTGCGATTTCATTGATCAGTTTTAAGGGTGTGTAACTGTTCTACAATTAACAGGTAGTGATGTTACTTTTCAATACATGTGTGTATTAAGCTTTGACAAGATTTTTCAGATACGGAAAACGTGAAAACGACTCCTTGCCTTCTAGCACAGCTTTAACCTCAATACACGAGAAGTAACATTTTACGGAAAAGTTGTGCCGTGAAATTTTTCTCTTTGAATTACACCATGCATTTCTGTTTGTATCCTTGCCAATATGACCGATATACCTTGAAATGGTTTATTATTTCCAAAGTGTTCCTCGCTCGTGTTTTACTGTTGGGAAGGAATATTTATCAGTTTTTTTAAATGTTTTTCTGAAAACTTAAGTACCATATACTAATACTTTGTGCTGAGTTTCCCCTCTTTCTCTCTTTTTAGACAAAAGGCTGAAAGAAGCCAAACTTCTTTCAATGGAGCAACGCAGATACCACATGGCTCCCGAAATGTAAGTTGCTTAAAGAAAGTCTAAACTGTCATGGTGTTGCATGATAGTTTAAAGGCCCGGACATACAATGCAACTGTTCTTGCAATGTTGTGCGCAACAAGATTTTTTGGGGGTGTCACACGATGCTATTTGTTGCGCGCAACGCTGCAAAAGTAGAACTCGATTCTTCTGCATTTGTTGCATGCAACAGTTAGCATACACGCAAGCAAATGTAATGTGATGTCATACCCATGTTTTCACAAGGCCACAAGTTGCGTGCGTTTCTCGGAAGTGCCAAATACTTCAGGGGTCTGTTTCTCAAAAGTCTGTGTTTCTCAATAACCTTTTTGGTCCCAGAATGCTGTTTTGTGTATGCGATGTTTACATTAACCCATTCGCTCCTACACCGGCCAAAACCGGCCGTACAATACTCCACTGCTTTAAAAAATTGCAACTTTCTCAATCGCGCGAACATTGCCCTAACTAGCAGTTCTGAGCATTGACTAGAAAGTCCCTCAAATTGAGATACCCAATAAACACAAAAAAGTCAGCGATTTTTGCAGAATATCAGCGTTTGAATTTGGACAATAACAAAAATGACCGTTTTTAACGTCATAGAAAAACAACAAAAATCACGTTTTTGCCTTTAGTTTTTTTTATTCAAATCATCATGGCAAACCCAAAAGTCAACATTCACAGCAAAATTCAGTCCTAGTCCTAGCTTAGCAGTGAATTTTTTTGCTCTTATTCGTTGCTCAGGCCGAGCTCTAGCCTCTCGTTCTAATGCATACTGACCTTGCCTCGATTTTCAATATCACCACCGCACTGCATGCTGGGAAAAAGCCAAAAATTTTGACAGCGTTCGATTCTTTCCGCACACATTTCATATTTATACTAAGTCCACAGCCACTCCGACCCACCGCCGAAATTTCGCGCTTGTTGTATTCTCCTGTGGTCGCAACTTCCAAAATATGCCGCGGTAGGTCGAGAAATTCATCCAGAGTCGAGTCCCAAAGCCACTTCGTTTCCAGGCGGCCATTTTTCCAGTTCAACGAGCAACGAGCCAAATTCGTAAACGAAGTACAACACCTAACTCGCTTCATCGAGAAGTGGACTCTGAACTACCTCCAAGCTTAATGATGCTCATCAGGCAGCTACTAAAGATGAAAAATGGCTGTGAACTTACCAAAAATCGTAGATAATTCATATTGGACCCTTTATTGCAAATCAACCAAGCAAAATGAGATCGTCACAATGACGTTTCCAGTAAACTCGAGCCTTCAGTGTTTTAGAACAGCAGCACTTTCAATGGTAACTTTAAATATGGAGTCACGAAATCCTATGGGGCGTGTGTATGCAGAAAATCGCTCAAAAACGTAAAAATTCTCAGGAGTGAATGGGTTAAGATTCAAATCTTGTTAGTTTTAATATCTTAGCAATAAAATTCGAAGTTGATGAAACTAGTCGGGCTGGTTTTTTGGGCTAAAAATTGCACTAGCATTTCTTCTCTCTGTTCTCTGCCTGGGTTCTGTTCTCGTGTACGTCAGTGATATAATGATAAAGAATACTACGTTTTGCAAACCTACTAACATAAGTTTCAGGGATGAAAATGACTGTTAACCCAATTACAGAACCATTTTACGATCAGAATTTTTTGCAGTTACGCACGAAATGTTATTACTTCACGAATTTCTTTTGCTTTTTTTTTTTCAGGGCATATCTTGACACCAGAGATGATGTCGACTCTGGGATGGAAGGTAATCATATCTACTGACAATTCAAATGTTTGTCCAGTTTAATCAGGCACTGATCATTCCTTTTTATTTTATTTTAGGAGATGTAGAAGAGGCCTATGATGCGTCCAAGAAGTTTGCTGAAAATCCCCATCTTGACATTATGAAGGTTGGTGGCAATGATCAGTCAGAATTTTGCTGCTGTTTTTGCTACTGAACTTATTGCTTCAACCGTTCATTTTCAAGAGCTCTCACGTTCCAAACTAGAAAAATTTCAGTAAAGTAGTACTGTTTGATGGTTTTAGACCGAAAAGTTAGAACCACCGTGTACAGCATAACAAAAGCACCACTGGAAAGTACTGATCAATAGCTTTCAATGTAATGGTCGCAGTTTACACTGTGGGCTCTCTTCCACAGACTCAAAAGTTAGAAAACCCTTGAACAGCATAGTAAACAGTACCACAGGAAAGTACTGCTCAGTAGCTTTCATTTGAATGGTCACACTGAAGGATTTCATCCACAGACTCAAAAGTTACCACCTTGTACAGCATAGTAAACCGCACCACAGCAAAGCACTGCTCAGTAGCTTTCATTTGAATGGTCACACTCTAGGATTTCATCCACAGACTCAAACGTTACCACCTTGTACAGCATAGTAAACAGCACCACAGCAAAGTACTGCTCTGTAGCTTTCATTTGAATGGTCACACTGAAGGAATTCATCCACAGACTCAAAAGTTACGACCTTGTATAGCATAGTAAACAGCACCACAGCAAAGTACTGCTCAGTAGCTTTCATTTGAATGGTCACACTGTAGGATTTCATCCACAGACTCAAAAGTTAGAACTACCTTGTACAGTGTAATAAACTGCACCACAGCAAAGTACTGCTCAGTAGCTTTCATTTAGTCACACTTTAGCATTTCATCCACAGACTACTCAAAAGTTGGAACCATCTTTTTTATTGAACCATAGACTACGAGCAGTCTCTCTTAGCTTAGCAAGTCCGTCGAGCAAGAAACGAAAAAACATTGGCGAACGGATAATGGCCGCGCGAAACTGGGGGCGAGGCAGGCGCCTGCCTCGCCCCCAGTTTCGCGCGGCCATTATCCGTTCGCTAATGTTTTTTCGTTTCTTGCTCGACGGACTAAGCTGGGAAAGAGAGACTGCTCGTAGTCTAATTGAACCATCGATTTCTTTACCGTAGAAACGGCTTAACGGAATGGAGGACCTTGTACTACAGCTCGAGAAGGAAGAAGCGGCGTTTTTAGGCACACATGATTTGAAATGTAAGTAGCTCTTCCAAAACAACAAACAACAGTATAGCTAAATTATCTAATCATGATCACAAGTTCCACAAGATACCACAAGGAGAAATTCCACAGGTATACTCATCACTATTGGGGCTTAAAGGGTTAAATTATTGCATTATAATATTTTGTCCTTTCGCCTTCTGAATCTCAGCTGAGTGATTTTGTTTCGTTTCATTTTCTTTCTTGTTTTTAGTGGCGAGAAGATGCGAGTTTCAGTCAACAACAAACAAGGACTACTACCTCGTACCAGGTCACTCTCGCTCGCTGATCCCCAAAGGGACTGAACTAACGATACTAGCGCAAATGCCCAATAATCGCTGGCGGTGCTTTGTTGAACTACCAAAAAACACATCTACCATTGTGACAAATGGAAGTCATTCGGAGACATCTTCGGAAGTTGAGAGTATTTCATCGTTTGATATCAGCGAAGAAGGCGGTTTTGCTAACTCAAGTTCAAACATAGAAACTTTTATTGGAAGTGTTCCCACTAGTTTGCTCGTCGAGTTGAGTCTTCCATCAGCGTCTAAGCTTAAATATGAAGACGGGACGCCAATAGCCTCCCCAGGGGACACCCCACAGTTATCCCCCTTCCCATCTCCCCCTCATTCGCCTTATTCCCGGCATAAAAACAACAGCGATTCCCTTCCAAATAATAAACGAAGTTCTTTGCGTCGATCTATAGCTAGTGAAAATCTAAGCGAACATGACATCTGGGAACAATTTTGCATACCCTCCCCTCCCTCGTCGACTGCTACGTCGCGGTCAACGTCTCCGTCCCTCTCCCCCTCGTGTTCCCCCGGTGGATCATTGGAGACTCTTGATGATTTCGATCATAAAATGAGAAAAGAGGGAGAAGAAAGAAACGAAAAAATGGGAAATGAAGAAACGGGAACTGAAAAAATGGGAAATGGAGGCTATCCACAAGTTGCCCTCAGACAAAGAAAAGAAGTTGGTGGAGAGAGAAACGTTTCGAATCTAAGAAGTCATAGAGAAGGTATGCTTATGGACGATAACGTGCCAGAGACGTACATCGGCACCGATTCAGAAGATGATAGAATGGTTACAGTTATTGATGAAGTTCCGCCGCATGAAGCCTTAAAGCCTGCAAACTTGGACCATGAACCTGTTAAAATGCGTGTAAAGAAGAACCCGCCTAAACGAGATTATGGTAGGTCTAAAGTAAATGTGGATAGTTAATCTTAGAGCGGTTAATTTTCATTTGAGTGTCGCAAAACAAAAACCAAAATAATCACTCTGGCCAATCACAACAGACACAGACAATCCAATGAACCACTCAGAACTCGAAGTAAATACATGCAGCCGACGCCAAGCGCGGGAAAACGCCTGCGAGCAAATCACGATTGGTTTTGGCTATACTTCTGATTGGTTGAGAAAGTGGGGGCGCGAGATATTTTAGCCAATCACAAAGCGTAGCAATGCAAAACCAAAGCAATCGCGAGACTCGACACTCAATTGAAAACCGCGCTGTTGTTCAATAAATTTCGTGAGAGTGCTCGCAATAAGCGATTCAAAAGTAACACCACATTGCACAGAATAATAATCAGCACCACTCGATTAAAGTGTGTAATAAAAGAAAATCGCTTCTACTTTTAAATTGCAGACAGTGAGTCGCTTGGAGGGCTGAAGCCAAATTATGCCTTTTTGGTAACAAAAAGGCTAAGACAGCGAGGAGTAAGTCTTATCGTGGGTTCGTCAAGCTCAGGTAAAAATACTTAAAGGGTGTTAATTATTTTACGCTGAAGATGCACTTGAGAGAAGGGGGCAAAAAGAGAATTTACACTATAGAAAAATTGGGTTTGAAGGCATGAGGCGCCGTGGTCCTCATGTGGTTAGCGCGTTGGACTTCAAGCATACGTCTCTCAAATGCCCGAAGACTTTTCGGGCCCAAAAGCTGTTTTTATAATTCAATTTCTTTCGAGTGGCGATGAAGTTTTTATCCCGCAAACCAGCGCAGCGTTTTCAGTCAACTTTGGATTTTTTTTGCTTAGCTTTTAAATCAAAGAATATGAAATCCTTGTTGGTAAATTTACTGCGCATAACACATCTTTTCGGGCCCGAAAAGTTTTCGGGACTTTCGAGAGACGCACGCGATCTGAAGGTCGGTGGTTTTAGCCTGGTCTCTGCTGGTGTGGTTTCCTGAAACAAGAAACTTTGCTCCACGTGGTCGCTCTCTACCCAGGTGTATAAATGGGTACCGGCGACATAATGCTGAGGCGTAACCTTGTGATGGAGGTGGTAACCCACCTATTCAAGAAGTAGCAATACTCCTAGGTGCTTTATGCTACGGACACCGGGTAAACCGGGCGGTTTGGGCGTCCTGTGGCTCTGTGTGACTTTTTTAACCTTGAAAAAAGGGACGGACCGCATGGTTTTGCCCGTGTAAACGATCCGGTTTTTATCCGATCAGTCGCTTTTGCCTATGGTACTAAAACCGAAAAACAGGGTCGAGACCCATCTTTCTAGTTCAAGATCACAGTGTAAATACTTCTCTGGTGGGTAGGTGCTATTTTATGTGACAAAATAGACATACTCACAGGAAAACACGTAAAATTTGTTTTGTCAACTTTGTTTATTGTTTATCTGGCGACCATTAAGATGTTAAAAAGTTGACGTTTCCAGCGGTTGCCCTTCGTCATTCCTTCGTCATGATTCGCCCTAACGAAGAGCTAACCAAATTTCAGCGTTTCCCGTGACGTGACGACCGCATTGAAAGTTTGCGTATGTGACTAACCGATCACTCGTTTGGAGCAAACAACGTTGCTTATTTGTAGCGATAAATAATGCTGCAATGATAGTATTGACGTCACGGAGTAGACAACTTGTCGATAGTCTTAATAACTAACATAATTATTTGTTGATAAAAAAACCGTCACCTTTAGTAAGACAAGAAAAAGGGAAAAACGAAAGTAAACCCGTTTATTGTTGTGAACTTGTTATCCGTTTTTAGTTGGCGATAACATGCGTGACACACACACACAATTTTTCTCTTCTGTGGTGGCCCTAAATAGAAAATCGATATTGAGGGTAACAACATGTATGCTAATTGCAGTGAACCGAAGCCAATCTTAGAAACACGACGTCAAGAGCCAAGTGTCTGTATTATAGTCTACATGAATTTTTCCTCTTATCCGTCATTTATAGCATCCTCGTTTCCAAATGGGTTCCTTTCTGTTATCGAGGGACCAAAATCAAAACTATTTTTCATTCCATTGCGAATGCTACCTTTGTAGACCAAATTATTGTGTTGGTAAGCAACTAAACCAATTTAAACTCAATATTTATCTTGTACGAGATTAATCTTTATTTACTCTAATCCTCGCTGACTTATATTTTTCCACAGAAGACGAAGATGATGGTGATGCAGGTAAAAGAAAATTACTTTATTATTTCGGTTAATTGTAGTGAATAACAAGAAGCTGTATGATTATTAACGCTTTCACTCCCAGAGTCAATTATGGAGACATGTAGTGTAGTTCTAACTTTTGAGTCTGTGGACGAAATCCTATGGTGTTGCCATTCAAATAAAACCTCTTCAGCAGTACTTTCGCATGGTATCATTTGTTTTTCAATATTTTACAAAATGAAATTTGGGATTTTTCTTGAAGTTTGGTTTTTGACACTTTTGGGAGCTGAAGGTAAATTTGAAGTCGTATTTATTATTTCATTGTTCACGTTTCTGATTGGACAAAGGATTATTTTTTTCAATAGTGAAATTTTAGCGTTTGCGCTCCACCTGATTGACTCAACTCAAAACGTGGCTTTTATTTCTGTAAATTTTACAATACCAATAAAATGAACTAAAATTATTATATTCACTCGTATACGAGCATCGAATACTATTCAGTACCGGGAAGCTGTAATTCCATGTTTACATTAACATAAACCGTGGCGTGTAACTCCAGACGGAGTAACGGGTGTCATTTGATTTTCTAACCGGAATGGTTTTGTTTTATTTTTTCCGTGTAAAATGGTAAGCGCCTTATGTCTTCTAGTATAGATTTTAGGCAGCAAGCAAGTCCAGTATACATGTAATTTAAATCGAAAGTTTGATTTAATTAGAAGCTAAATTGTTATTGTTATATTATAAATTTATTGTTGTATATAGGGCCTCTATTGATAACATTTTTTTACTTTGTAAAATAATATAGTTGGACCTCCACGGCGACCACCTCTCCTAAGCGACCACTTTTCTAAAATACCAAATTCCTCCAGTCAAATCACTATAGTCCAAACCTCTCCTAAGCGACCATTTTTCTAAAATACCAAATTCCTCCAGTCAAATCACTATAGTCCAAACCTCTCGTAAGCGACCACCTCTCCTAAGCGACCATTTTTCTAAAATACCAAATTCCTCCAGTCAAATCACTATAATCCAAACCCCTCCTAAGCGACCACCTCTCATAAGCGACCGCGACCGCTTTCAACGCTGGTGATTTCAATTTATCTATTGTTTTTATTCTCTGATAGAGCAGTTTTCAATGGAGTGTCGTAAACCCAAAACCAAAGTAATTACTCTGACCAATCACAGCACTCGTAAACAATCCAATGAACCAATCAGAGCTCGAAGCAAATACGTGTAGCCGGCGCCAAGCGCGGGAAAACGCGTGCGAGCAAGTCACGATTGGTTTTGGTTTTACTGCAGACTTGCCACAAGTCGACCTTCGTTTTATTAGTCGAGTTTTATTCGATAAATTTGCCCGCGGAATTAAGTTAAGTCACGAAAGGACGTCCCTTCCAACGAAGAACCTAACTTATCGAAAATTAGTATTGGAAGGGACTTGTAGCAAGTCTAGTTTTACTGCTAATTGATCGAGAAAGTGGCGCGAGATTTTTTAGCCAATCACAAAGCGTAGCAATGTAAAACCAAAGCAATTGTGTAATTACTTTCGACACTCAATTGGAAACTGCTCTAAGCGACCACTCGCCCATATTTCGATGTCACTGCAGACGCAAATTAAAACATTTTATTTTTATTACAAGTTCAATAAAACGAAAATTTTGTCCTATGCATCGAAACTTCAATATGATACAATATCTTGCACTAATACGTGCTTTGTACATTAAAATTGCTGTAGGTTCATACGATTCAGAGACAGGTTCATATGATTCAAAGTAAAAACCGTCTTTGGTCTGACCTCTTGTAAGCGACCACCTTGGCTTTGTATTTTGGGTGGTTGTCATGGGAAGTTCAACTGTACTTAACGAATTACCCTATTGGAATAAAGGCATCTATCTAGCTAACCGCTGTCGCATATTTCTTTTCGATAGGTCCAGGACAACCCTCAAAACTGTCCCTAAAGTGAGTGCATTACTTTATAGATTGCAATGCATAAAATGGTACACTGGAGTAGATATCTGAAATTTCCCAGGATATTTACAATGAACCAATCAAAGCTCAAGGTCAACGCGTGTAACCAGCGTAAAGCGCGGAAAATTCGCGTGGACCAGCGCACGTTTGATTTTGGATTTTGCATCTAATTGGTCGAAAAGACGATAGCTTTGTTCTGATTGGCTAGAATAAGCATATGGCCAAAAAAAGTACCCCAAAGGCCTGAATGTTTAAACATGATTAGGCTGATCCAGAATTAACTTTAACTTTTTTGAATTCACATTACTTCCTTTCGTCGTCGTTTTCTACGCAGTATTATGTTTTATTCTACGTAATGTAATATTCACTTTCGAATTGCTCAATCTCAAACTTAAGTTTCTCGATATTGGCTGCGGAAAGAACTTTTATTGTGATTCAATAGTTAGAGCATTGGACGTCTTTTTTTTTTTACCAGAACTCGGCAAGCTCAAAAACAAATAAAACACACACTAAGTTATAACCACGAGGCTCCCGTTATAATGACTAATAGCCGGTTTACCTTAGTTTTTTTTAACTTTTCTTGCAGGCGACTGGACGACGAATTTTCGCGATATGAGGAAGAAACGGCAGGAGGTATTAGTTCTGTTTGCCTTGAAGCCTTAATTTCGTTCTGTTTGTGGTGGGCCGGGGCAGAACGTTGCATCCACATATGCACTCAGTAAAACTATCTTGTTCAGCGTAATAAACAGTACAATAATAGTCAACACATAATTTGGCTTATAGTAATGGAAAGGGTTAGTGTTGTTGTTGTTGTTCTGTTTTGTTTTTCTCCCTACCGACAACGAAATTCTCAAAGCAAAACGAGTTCTTGTTCTCCATTGTGATAACCCTCCATCCATTTTCTAATTATTTATTTGTTGTCATATTCAGGAGTTCGACCATATTCTGCGTTTGTTCCAATGAAAAGAGCTGGAATCACCTTAAGCACTGGGTTTGTAAACATATTGCATTGCGTTATTTTCTTTGTTTGAAATAGGAGCGAAGGCGTCGCTTTTTTACCAATTTGTCTTGAGATAATACAAAGAAATTCCGTACGGCAGCCGGTAACGCCAATAAAAGTGTCATTAAAAGATGAAGTCGCATTATCTCGAGTTATTTTGTGATAATTATTATAACATCCCTTCAAGAAAAGCACGTCCTGATTGGTTGATACGCGCCATCCATTTGCCCGTGGGTAGCACGCTTACGACCCTCAGCTTGTTTTGCTGGCAATTTTGATATATTGTCTTTATGATTTGTTATAAATATAGTTCTGATAGTTGAAAGGAAAATTATTGTGTCTGTGTTCTCCATAAAATCTAAAATTTGGTCATGTATTGTAGAGTATTCTCATCACATGTGTTCACAAGCAAAAAAGACCCCAAAACCTTGCGGTGTATTTCGGAAGTTTCTTTTTGGCAAAGTTGACCGTTTAATTTTTCTCGCCCTTTACTGATCACGTGATCTATTCCTTCCCAGGTCCCAAGACTTTGCTCCTCGCACGTCCACAAAGGATGAGCTGCTGCGAGATTATTCGTCCCCAGCAGATAAAATTCCCTTGCTACGCGCCAACACTTGCACCACTATAAAGAAGCTGGGGGACTGGAGGTTAGTGTAGGTCACGTGTACTACACGTGTTGTTCACGTGAACTAGATAGCAGGTTGTTTTTTGGTGTGGTGAAGATTACAACATTCTTTTCTTTTCTACAGTTCGACGGAAAATGCCCCGCCCATCAATCAACGTCGCACTCTCCAACTGAGTAAAGCCAGTTCAGCGGGATTCGGTTTCACTCTACAGGTTTGTGCAATATTTTCTAGTTTTGACTTCTCAAAGTTATATTAACCCTTTAACTCCCAAGAGTGCCAAAAGTCAAGAAAAATCCCAAATTTCATTTTGTAAAATATTGAAAAACAAATGCCCGATCAAGCGAGAACGATCAAGCGAGAACGAGAGTTAGGACTCGAGGGGAATATCGTTATAAATGTCCGGAGCTCAAAGGTTCTTTGGCTTGCCCATTCGAAAGGTTGATTTAGTCGTCGTTTTTATGTACACAGACATACGGGATCGTTCAACAAGAAGGCCAAGTGGAGTACATGACATTTGTTCTGAGCGTAGAGGAAGATGGTCCTGCTTATATGGCAGGATTAAGACCAGGTGAGACATTTCTATCGCAACTGTTCGTATGACCAGCTTATAAAATGCACATTTCTACACAAATTTGCTTGGTAGGGAACAATTATGGAAAATTTCAAAAAAAAAAAATCGTTCGTCAACTTTTATTTCGGATGAATCACCTTAACGTTGTTTAGCGTCTGAATTTCTTCATGTTTGTTCACAGGAGACGTGATCTTGGAAGTGGAGGGAAACAACGTGGAGGAGGAGGATCACAAAACAATAGTCACGCTTATTCATAGCGCTCCTGAGTCCGTCAGGTTTGTACAGCAATTCAAACAGGCGGGGGTTGGGGAGGGGGCGGGGGGGGGGGGGGGGCTCCCATCTAAAAGTGACGAGGGTGGTCGTCGGAAATCTTGAAAGGGACCACTCGAAGGTACCAGAACCCTGTTTTGTGGGTGTGGCTCGCATAAATATTTACCGGCCCTAAGAGATACCAACTCGTTCTGAAAAGTTGTCCCTGTCGGCATATTTTTCTGGTTTAATGCTCTAATGGGTATCACAATAACTCTTGACAGTGGTCATCAATGTTAACCCCTAAAAGGTATGACGACTACCCCCGTCTCTATTGTATGGGAGCCCCCCCCCCCCCCCCCGGAATAACTTTAACAGTTGTCGTTTTCGATTCAAACACCCTTAGTGGTACCGAACCAAGAATTTTAAACCCTAAAAGGTATGACGACTACCCCCGTCACTATTGTATGGGAGCTTCCCCCCCCCCCCCCCCCCCCCCCCCCCCCCCCCGGAATAACTGTGACAGTAGTCATTTTCGTTTCAAACACCCTTAGTGGTACCGAACCAAGAATTTTAACCTGGCCCTAAAAGGTACGACGATCACCTCCGTCACTTTATTTGGGTTGTCCCCTCGGTTAGGACTAAGCAGATTCTGCTCGGCAACTTTTAAGCAACTTTTACGATTTTGAGCAACTTCTTCGATTCTGAGCAACTTCTTCGATTCTGAGCAACTTTTCGGAGGTGGTCAACTTCGCAGCATCTTTTCTGAAAGTTCGCATATTTTTGGCATATTTTCACTATATTTTAAAGAGTCTGACCCACCCAGTTTGCATTGCGTGCTTCTCTTATTGTTATGATACTGCTCTATTCCATATTTGGGCAAGCATATCACCTCTTGCACGAGTGAATTTCTCATCTACAATACAGTATGGATTTTCGGGGGCCGTGAAAATGGCGGATGAACCAACGTAGGCGCGCAATGCAAACTGGGTGGGTCAGATTCTTTAATCAAATTCATAAGAATTTCACAAGAATTTCACTAGAAAATGTGTCAGCAGGCAACTTTTTAAATTCTTAAAGCAACTTTCTCGGTTTTAAGCAACTTTTGGGGATATTTTTAAGCAACTTTTTAACAATTTTTGAGCAGAATCTGTCTAACC